>CM066034.1:417691295-417953105 GCA_033557465.1 Ichthyophis bannanicus
AAAGTCTAGCATATCCTCTCCTCTTCTCTGCCTTCTGCTCCATGGTCTAATAATATTCCCGTCTGTAGCCCCTCCTTCCCCCTAGTGTAGTACAAGCAACTCATTTTCCCTACACATTCAGGTGTCGAGTATCCTCCCTTAACTTTCCGGACTCTTTCTCCCCTATGCTAAGGTTATCTAGCTCTACCCTTCTCTATGAACACTATGTCCAGCATTTTCCCCCTTTGCTTCCTCCTACCCCTCATATCCAGCTTCTCTTTCCCATTTTCCCTTGCCCCTTGATTCTCCTCCTCCATCGCCATTGCTGCTTGAATCGCTACAGAGACGCGGCTGTGCATAGCCAACGGTCTGCTGGACCCTCGCCACCCTCTGATAAATACTTCCTGCTGGAGGGCGCTAGGACTTCGGTTAGGAGCTTGAAATGTGTGCTTTGTGCTGGAGATCTATGCTATGCACTCCCCTTTACAGTTTATCCCAGGGTGGCCCCCAAATCAGCACAGGTAGGCGCAAAAATATACAGTGCGCAGGGTAACAGAGGGAGGATCAGACCCTCTTTACTGTGCTGCTTGCCCCCTGAGCTCTTCCACACTAGGTAGCCTGCTGAGTGGTAGTGGCTAGGCTCCTGCTATGCACACGTAATAGGCTTTAGGCATGTAATCAAATGCAGAACGTTTTGAGAAGCCTTAGTAATTAATTACATAGTTTCACTTTTGGTCGTCAGATGGTTATTTAAAGGGGGGAATATTTCATCTGAGTAGAGCCACCTAGTGCTTGTCATTTGTGTTTGTCCCTTCTGATGGCACGCTATTTCAGGGGCCCTAATTCATGAATCAGTTTGGCTGAAATTGTGACTGGTTGGGGGGTGGGGGGTCGGGAGTCATCTCTTACTGAGGTGTTCCATTTCTGCAAAATGTTAGATACAAATCCAGGCCATCTTTTGACCCCAGTACATTTTCTAATATTCTTTCTACTGCTTTTTTTTTTGTGAATGAAATTTGTCCCTCTTTTGTCTTAAGAGTCTTGTGTTTCCCCCTTCGTGTTTCTGGTTCTTATCTTACAGAACTAGAGTGGAAGCTTTCAGAGGACTTGGTTGCAATCTAAGACTGAACTAGAAGAAAACCCCAGGAAGCAGATTGAGGACCAGCTCATGAGCTCAGTGCGGCGCTCTGCCCCCAGCAAGAAAGAGAGTGACTCTGAAGACTATTAATTTGTGTCCTCATGTTACTTGTTCTAAGAATTGAAGCATAGAAATGGAAATGTAATCCTCCTTCTCAATAGTTCATCCTTCTGTCTTTCGATTATCACTTTCTAGTATGTCTTACTCAATTTCAGAGCAATGTAGCCCACTGGAAAGTTCTTGAGCTGCAGATGTGCATTGTGAAAATTGGATTTTGGATGAGCATTTGCAGTCCGATTTAACATAAGAAATTTTACACATACATTGCATTGTTTCTGTAATAAAGCTGGCAGAGAAAGGGATGGGATTAGTAGAGATTAACCTGTATGAAGGGTTATATCATAGCTTTATTTCACAGTCATGGATACTTAGCTGTCAGTACGTACAGTCAGGAAGGGTTGTTGCTTTACCACCTTAAATAATCCATATTTTCATCTTTTTCTCTCCCCATATCTCTAAAATGTTGAGACTAGGTCCAATTGAACTTGAAGTCCAGTGTGGAGAAATCTCCATAGCCCGCAAAAAATAGATTCAATAGATATAGAAAAAATTGTTTGATAATACCTCTAATGGCTGACAGAAAATATGATAATTTTTAATTTTGTTCATTTCACACAAGTTGAGTTGCCTAGATGGCTAATGACCATGAAGATGTGTTAGCTAGTTAAAAGGGAAAACTAATCATGGGAGCCGCATTTACTAAGTTTATAAAACATGCATCAGCATAATATTTCAAGATCTGTCCTTGTATAAGATGCCAAAACTTAGCTTATTAAACAAAACAGTTTTTCTCACAGAACATTAGCCTTTTATCTATAGTCGCCGTTTAAAAGGATATAAGCAGCCGGATAAATGTTTACAAGCCCTAATCGTCCTGGTGCTTTAGAGACAATACAGTCTCCTGTTATATGTGGTTTTTTTAAATTTGATATTAAGGAAGATTTAAATTAGAATGTGGCTTATAAAACTAGTGCTGCTTTCTTTCTTCCCTCCCCCTCCATC
The DNA here is from genome assembly GCA_033557465.1 of Ichthyophis bannanicus. Taxonomy (NCBI): domain Eukaryota; kingdom Metazoa; phylum Chordata; class Amphibia; order Gymnophiona; family Ichthyophiidae; genus Ichthyophis; species Ichthyophis bannanicus. The sequence continues at coordinate 417,693,475 of CM066034.1, forward strand.
ACAAATCTTTTCTCCTTCAGCTTCTGCATTAGGAGGGTTGATGATGGGGGGGGCCCAAGCTGAATGAAACAGTCCCTGTGTCAGAGTGGATGACTTTGGGCTGAGTTGTATTGATGTTTTTTTATCAGATTACCCAAAGTAGTGTGTTCAGGGCCCACAGGGTGGTGGTGTTTAAATACTATTAAATAAGACTTTTAAAATGGCACCAGAATATTGTACAACAACCCATCTTAATGAATGATGCACTAAGATAAAAAAGTGTTACAGTAAAGACTGGCATAAAATGAACATTCGATGAAATGTGATATATTTTTTATTCATTGTTAAGTAGTTCAGTAGGTTTGCATACTCCAGCTACTCCTAAAATGTGACATAGTAACATAGTAGATGACAGCAGATAAAGACCAGCATGGTCCATCTAGTCTGCCCAGCAAGATGGCAAGAGTAGGTGCACCTGTCGCTCTGTGCAGGCCACCCCTCCCCATGTCTTTGTGTAGGGGTGACCCCACCACTCCCTGTAGGACACCTCTATTTGTTGAGCCGTTAGATGGTTCAGACGTTAGATGGTACCATTATTTTGTTTTTATCCTGTTGCTGTAAAGCAGGGGTAGGGAACCCTGGTCCTGGAGAGCTGCAGACCAGTCAGGTTTTCGGGATATCCCTAATGAATATGCATGAGATATATATGCATTAGAGATATCCTGCCAACCTGACTGGTTTGTGGCCCTCCAGGGCTGGATTTGGAGACCCCTGCCTAACACCACAGTCATTTAAGATTGTCAGTGGGCAAGGTGCAGCTGTCCAAGACATCAAAAAGGTTAGATAGACTGTGTCACATTCCTCCTCACTTCTCACCACCACCAAAATATTTGTCTATTAGACAACTTTTTGGTGGTGGTGTGACTCGAGGAGGAATGTTACACATTCTATATACGCTTTCGATGTCCTAGGACATCTGCACCTTGCCACTCACAATCTTAAATGACAGAGGTGTAAGGCAGGGTTGTCCAAATCCAGCCCTGGAGGGCCACAAACCAGTCAGGTTGGCAGGGATATTTCTAATGCATATATATATCATGCATATTCATTAGGATATCCCGAAAACCTGACTGGGTCTGCGGCTCTCCAGGACCAGGGTTCCCTACCCCTGCTGTAAAGGGATCCACGGTGTTTGTCCATGCTGTTTTGAATTCCGTCACCATGTTTGCCCCCAGCATTTCCATCAGGAGGGCATTCCAAGCATCCACCACCCTTTCAGTGAAAAAATATTTCCTGACATTGCCTTTCAATTTACCATCTTGCAGCTTCATGTTATGCCCTCTAGTTTTACAGCGTCCCCGTCTTTGGAAGAGGTCTGTTTGTTCATCATTTATCTTTAAGTATTTAAAGGTCCATGAATCATATCTCCCCTGTCCCTCCTATCCTCCAAAGTGTACATATTTAGGTCTTCAAGTCTCTTCTCATAAGGCTTCTGACGCAGGCTCCAAATTATTTTGGTCGCCTTCCTCTGAACAGTTTCCAGTCTTTTTACATCTTTTTCAAGATAGGGTCTCCAAAACGGAACACAGTATTCCAAGTGAGGCCTCATCAGTGACTTGTACAGTGCCATAAGTACCTCTTCCTTTCTTCTGGTAATCCCTCTTTGTATGCAGCCCAACATCCTCCTGGCTTTTGCCACTGCCTTGTCGCACTGTTTTGGCCACTTTGAGATCATCAGAGATAATCACACCAAGGTCTGTCTCCTAAACCGTGCAGACCAACCTCTTGCCCCCTATCGGGTACATTTCCCTTGGATTTCTGCTATACCCAAGTGCATGGACAATGCACTTTTTCGCATTAAATTGTAGTTGCTAAGCATGAGACCATTCTTCCAGCTTTTGTAGATCTTTCCTCATGTTAACCCACTCCCTTGGGGGATTCCACTCTGTTGCCAGTTTTTGTGTTGTCTGCAAAAAGACAGACTTTTCCATTCAGTCCTTCAGCAATATCACTCACAAACTACATGGAACAGTGCCGGGCCCAGGACCGAACCCTGGGGCACTCCGCTAATCACCTTCCTTTTCATCCGAGTGATCTCCATGTACCATCACCTTCTGTTGTCTGTCAGTCAAACCAATTTCTAATCCAGTTTACATCTTGGGACCCATCCCGAAGCTACGAGTTTTATTGAACAAGCCTCCTATGAGGAACAGTATCAAAAAGGGCTTTGCTGAAATCCAGGTAGATGACATCCATTGCATGCCCCTGATCTAGTTCCTTGGTAACCCAGTCAAAGAACTCAATCAGATTTGTTTGGCAAGACCGTCCTTCGGTAAAACCATGTTGCCTCGGATCTTGCAACCTGTTGGTTTTGAGAAAGGTCACTATTCGCTCTTTCAGGAGCACCTCCATTACTTTTCCCGTCACTGAGGTAAGGCTCACGGGCCTGTAGTTTTACACTTCTTTTCTGTCACCACTTAAGTGTAGAGGTACGACATCAGCCATTCTCCAGTCATGAGGACCCACTCCTGTTACCAAGGAATCTGTTGAAGACATCCTTTAACGGTCCCTGCAAGAACCTCTCTGAGCTCTTTCAGTATCCTGGGATGTATCCCATCCGGTCCCATGTCTTTGTCCACTTTCAGTTTAGCAAGTTTTTCTAACAACCTCATCTTCTGTGAATGTGGTGGTAGCTACTTCATTCCCATTTTTATATTTGGGAGTCACAGCTGGTCCATCTCCAGGATTTTCTTTAGTAAAAACAGAGCAGAAGTATTTGTTTAGCAATTTTGCTTTTTCATGTCACTTTCCACGAGTCCTTTCCCAGCACTTCTGAGTCCTGCAATTCCAACTCTGATCTTCTTCCTTTCCCAAATATACCTGAAGAAAGTTTTGTCGCCACCCTTAACATCTTTAGCCATCTTTTCCTTTGCCATCTTTTCCTTTGCCTTGATTTTGCTATCCTTATGTCTACCCAGTGTTCACAGCCTGTTGTTCAGCTGGGTCAGCATGGGCAGACACTGGGTTTTGAAACCACAGGGCCCAATGACAATCTCTTCTACATACCATTCTCATCTATATTGGTTCACAAATTTCTTCCACTGCTTTCAGTGCTTGCTGACTGGATTTGCCTAAGCAGCTGGCTGTTCTTGGCCCTCGTCTTCTGAAACCCTATGAACCATAGGACTAACAGCTCACATAAGCCGTGAGGTCTGGCTGGCTTTTCTCCCCTACTGCAAATACTGTTTAATCTTAAGCCCATAGCCTTGCTTTCCCACCAGTCCTGGATCCTCTGTCCTGTTTTTTGAGTTGTACAACATTTTTGGCTCCCACTACTTCTACTGAGATGATACTACTTTGCATCTACCACTCTTTCTATGAAAACATTTGCTTTCACTCAGCGTGCTTATTGAGTCATGTCTTGACACCATTCTTAACTACTGAAATAGGGGTGTAAAGGAGAAAATGTACCTTGAAATAATCTTGTTCTATGCCATATCCATATTTTCTTTCTGGCTTTGTAGTAATGTGAATGTGGGTCAGGGGGGTACTAGTATTTCCTGATTCTTTTCAGTGTAAAAAAGCTTGTACAAGTAGATCCTGAAGGTTTATCTCGCACTCCTAAAATAACTCTTAAGGGCCTGCTCAGCAATGAATATCAAGTCTCTGAAGGTGTCTTATTTGTGGGACTCTGTATAATCAGTATTTATTGTAACTTTACAACCAATAATTGCTCATTAAAATGAAAGCAAGAAATAGTTTTATATAACAAAAATTATTTATGCTTCACTGTTATTTAAATTTGTATGAAATACGGTGTAAGTATTCTAAAGACAGAGAACAGAATTATATAAGCCAAATATTTAAATGTAGTACTTCTACCAGTGGAGGAGTAGTCTAGTGGTTAGAGCATTGGCTTAGGCAAGTCACTTAACCCTCCATTGCTTCAGAAAAATCCAAGTTAACAATATCCCTGTATAATGTCACATTACCAAGCTTCAGCTTTGACTAAAATCATAAAGCGGTATTAAAAAAAAGTTAAATAATTACCCATATAGAATATGGTGGTTATAAAGAGAAGAGATGCTTTCATTTACAGTTACTGAATGTGTCACAGTTGCGCTCCATTTGTCTTAATTTGTTAGTCGTGTCCAAAGTGGTGTGTCAGATGGTGCATGTGAATGGATCAGTTTGTGTGAATTTTATAAACCTGGACTGTGGTGTTTCATGAGTACTTCTACATTGAATTTCAGCATCACATATACCTTGTAAATGCTCTGTCACCCCCCCCCCCATTGTCTTTCGTAGCACAAACAAATGGCAGAATCGATAAACAATAGTAGTGAGGAATGGCAAGCAACCATCTTAATTAAACATGCATGATCTAAGGAAGAATGGAAGGCAGCTTATTAAAATGCAACGAAAAATGCAGGGCCAGCCCTAGAGTTGGGTCAGAGTGGTGGCATCCTAGGCCAACCTTAAGTCTTGCAGCTCCCCTAGCTGTCAGAATCTATTGTTTAGCTTTGAATGCCAACTCTTTTGTTTCTTCTACCCTCCCCCCCCCGACGCAGTTACCCTCTGCAGCTAGGTACGTACGACATAGATTGGCCACTGTTGGAAACAGGATACTGGGCTTGATGGACCTTGGTCTGACCCAGTATGGCATATCTTATGTTCTTAAGTTTGCTTGACTTAACTTTATCATGACTGGGTCTCCTCTTGGGGTCTATAAAAATCTGCTAGAGTGTTTGGCAGAGAGGGGGTTATGATCGGATGAAGGAAGATATTTTATGGCTGCTGCTGAATGTCCTGTGGCCAACCTTTGTGTGGACAATTTCTGACATTAGTTTTATTAGTTTATCCTGTTAATCTTTTTCTACCACTGTGATGGGCAGCTAAGTGCTAATATTTTAAACTATATCACCGGAAGCACGTTGGCCTAAGATGCCAGAAGTTGCATTGGAATGGAGAGAGGCTGAGAGGTTCATCGCCTGCATGCTGCCATTGTGAACTATCTGTTGTCTGTCCTCTTTGCCTATCATTGCGGCCCTCTGAGCTAGGCCTTCCAACTCCAATGCCTGATTGGTCACTAGCCCTACCCCCTAGTGGCGGGGAAAATGTCGGCTAGATTGTAATCTTCTGATGAGCCTGGAACATCTTTTACATGTGTCTGTACAGAAGATCAGTAGTCAGGCTCTGTCGCACTGACGAAGGAGCTTGACTAAGGAGCTCTTTAGCACACTCCTTTTACGAGTGCAGAAGGGGGTGACTCTTAGCCATCATGTGTTTCCATGAATATTCCATTCCCATTTAGATCTGGTCAAGGACATATATGGGCTTTTATTGTTTCATTGTGGTAGACCTAGAAGCCTCAGACATTATGCCTGTTTGCAGTTGATTAAGTATTACGGGGTACTCTCTGTGCAGAGGTTCATGATTTGTCTATTTAATGATTGTTTAGTTAGGAAATAAGGTGTCCTTAATTTTCAATTTAGGGTCCAGAGGAGAAACCAGATCTATTGTGTATTACTTGAGTTTTGCTTGTTGAAACTGATTCAGTTATTAACCAGTTGTGTCCCTCTACTTGCTCTTGGATTTCCTATATCATGTCAGGGTAAATGGGGGGGGTACTTATATTATTTAAAAAGGAGCTTACGCTTTGTAAATTTAACTATATTTCTTTGTCATCTAATTACAAAATGTTTTTTGCTGAATCTGGCAGTTTGTTTGGTACAGTATGTCAGCCCGGATTTCTGGATTCTAATCCTTCCCCACTATTTGAATTTTTAACTGCAGGATCACTGTAGAGCTTCCCTATGTTATTCTAGGTGATTTCAATTTTCATCTGAAGAGAATACCTTTGATCATGTCCTGCAGCACTCTTTTGCATGTTATGAATGCACTCTGCTAACCCAGTTTGGTGAATAATGTCACACACAGTCATGGTGAGAGATTAGACATAGTTTTTGTTTATTCCTCCTTACAAGATTTTAGGGTCCTGTGTCGCTTGTCAACCTGTACCATGGTCGGATCATAGTTTGGTTTCTGCTCTATTACATTACCTATGGGTAGTAATTCTCTCAGATAATTTAAAAAATACATGATCACTGAAATTAGCGAGAATAGTAGTTAGCTAGCAAGGATATCACTAATACTGTAACATTAGGCATGGACTTGTTTGAGTCCTCAAATATAGTTTCTCCCTTAAAAGGAACAGGACTGTTCTGTTGGAAATAAACCTAGGCCTCCATTGATCAATAATAGCCTCGTGAAACAGAAAAGGGAATTGTGTAGGAAAGAGAGAAAGTGCAGAAGTGCTCCATATTGTTATTTATCTCACCGATTCTATTTAAATGCATTAAGTGTATCTCAGAAATTGGTTAGTGATGTTACGAGAGAGTATTATAATGAGTAGATTGATATCAGAACTGGACAATCTGCTTATCTTTTTTCAGTAGTGAAGCATCTCCACTCTTCAGACTGTTCTGATCACAAATCTGTTGATCCACAAGAATTTATGGAGCCTTTATGTGATCAAAATTGCAAGTATTAGAGCAGCATTTCCTCACAATGGTCTTCTTATATCTAGTACAGATACTCTTAGAGAAGGTTTATAAGAAAAATTTACTTTCATCTCTGTTAACCAAATTCATGAGTCTAGTGTTTCTTTGATCAAAAATTGTAGCCCCTTGGATAATTGTCCCATTAAGCTATGAGTAAGTCTGTTGCCTCAATCATTAACAATTTTCTGTTGTTAAAGATCTTGTCCTTGAAGGAAACCCTCTCAATTATCATCCCATCTCTTCACTACCTTTCTTGAGTAAAGTCATGGGGAAGTTTGTTTTGTGGCAACTTCAAAAACATATTGACAGGCTGTGGAGGTATGTGGTCCCTTTCATTTTGGTTTTTCAGCCACATCATGGCACAGAGACACTGTTGTCCATTATGGATGCATTTCCCTATGGATTTGATAATGGAAATCATCTGCAGTTCTGCATTCATTACAAGATCTTTACAATGGTACCCATGCCTATCTTTCCTCTCTGATCATACCTCGAGATCCCTCCCATTTACTGTGCTCAGTTCTGTACGAATCTTCTTTCTCCCCTCTGCCTTACTACCCATCTATGGAACAATCTATCCTTTGACCTCCAATTAGAGTCGTCCTTAAAAAAAATTTAAAACTGCACTAAAGACACATCTGTTCCTCACTACATTTGATTCCACCATTACCTGACTGTATTCTATATAACCTGCTCTTTTCCCTTTCTCTCCACCACTTTCCTGCCTCCCTTCATTCCCTGTATGAGTGCACTTTCCTCTCATGTTACTGGAGTTCCTTTCATGTTCCTCGATACTAGATTTTTAATGTCAAATTGCTCTGACATTACGAAGGCAGTATATCAAGATTATTGGATAAATTATAACTATAAACTACTTCTTGATTCTTTTAGATATTTCAGCAGCTTTTAATACCTTGTTAGCTAGACTTTACGACACTGGTATTTCCTGCACTGGTAGACACCTGGTTTCATTCTTATCAAAGTCAACAGTTTCAAGTTGGGTCAGCCGGTAAGTTTCATCATGGTGTTTCACTGTTTCTGGGGTTCCTCAGGACTCTGCACTTTCTACCATGCTCTTTAATATTTATATTGCTCACATTTGTAAGGTTTTCCCTGGATTGGATCTCATGTATAGGTTCGACATGGATGGCATCCAATTGTGGTTTCTGTTGCTTCTACCTTAGAAACTGATGTGGATTATACAAATGTATGCATTAGGACCATAAAGATGTGGATGTCTCTTGTGTTGACTGTTAACAAAACAGAAGATTTATATTTAACCTTGGAATTGCCTGAACCTATTTCCATTTCTATGAGAATTGATGATTGGGCATTGCCAGTCGTACCTTGGGCTCCGGGCATATGTCACTCAAATTTTTTCAACTGATACAGAATACTGCTGCAGTTTTATTACATGTGCTGGGCAATTTGAGTATGTTCTCTGTGGACAAGCAGGAATGAGTCCTCACATATGGGTGACATATTTTGATGGAGTCTGCACGGGAACACTCCCCAGCTTTTGGAAGGCACCCTCCATGCCTCTGAGCCTCCTTCCTGACTGCCACCACGTACATTATCATAAAACAGTCTTTGTTTTTCTGTAGAGGCCTACGGATGTGTTCCGGACATCTCTGCTTGGTACTCCAGTTCTTTCCCCTGCAGGGATCTTGCGCTTCTGTTTTCACTCACGATTGCCTGCCATCATGGTGTGGCTCATTTCCCTTTTGTTGTTGTCGTCCTCAGTTGTTTTAATTTTCTTTCTTTTTCTGGGCCATCTCAGCCCCTTTCGATGCCAGTGGCACTGGCAAGGCCTTGATCAAAAAGCAAGCCATTAGATTTCACTGCAGCTATTTTTCCAGATGACATGTCCCAGAAAAATGGCCAGTAACTTTAAAAAGTGTTTCCAAGTATACTAGGCTAGAGCACAAAACACCCATGGGTATAGAACCAATAGAACAGATGCACCAAGGTGATGTTAAATCGGCTTAATTGAAGAACCCCAATGCGTTTTGCTTTGACGCTAGTCTTCAGAGGCTATATGCCTCAAGAAGATACAAGTCAATAGATAAATAAATAAAATCAAAACCCAAACATCAAAAGCACAAGCAAATAAAAACAATAGCAAACAAAAAGGATATAAGGACATAAAACATTCCATAATTAAATTCCATGTAAGACCCAAAAGAGCTTAAAAACCTAATGAATCACTGACAGAAAGGACCAGAAAAGAGTTAATACATTAAGACCCTCAGAACTTCAGATGGTGATAGTGAGTTCACCAGGATAAAACACATAAGTGAGCTATGAGGAGGACCTAAATAACTATCTAACTGTCAAGACTAACAGTGCACACCAGGATATGTTTAAATTGCTGATACAGTGAACCATATGCAAAGAGACCACTTGGGCCCATTAAAAACTGCCTCTGTGTGGGGGTTGAACACTAGAAACCCTACTAGCTATAGAAATGTAGAAACTTACTGACAAGTCTGCAATGGGCAAGTTCTTCTAAAGGGGGTAAAGGTAAAACTATTTAATAAAATGTTCAAAATTTGTCTTTGGGACCTCATCAGAGGCCCTAAGGACAGATGTCCTTACAAGGAACCTTTTAGAATAACAGTTACTTGCCTTGTAACTTCAAAGAACCACGCTTGCCTGAAAATGTCAGATTTGGCAAAGAGAGCCGCAGAATGTCGCTCTTGCTTTAAGAAAGCCGTGCCAAACACAAAAGAGTCAAAGTTCAAAAAGCCAGTACTCTTGAAGATTTTTCTAAAAGATCCTCATAATTAAGGCTATTACAAACCATTAGCAAAATCAGCAATAACTAAAATGATATTCTTCATGAGAATTGTGTATATATATGTTTGTTTCTTTCTTAATACACCATTGCTGTTGCACCAATCAGCTGTATTGTATTGTAGTTAAAGGTATTGCTACCTCTTATTAGGTAAGAGACCAGGAGGAACATTGTAAATGTTCATTATAAAAAGACAAGAAGAGAATAAAATCTAGATAGGGAAAGTAAAACTTGTGGGGTTGTAATCAAAACTTCAGTCCAGCATGACTAGCACTGCTTTCTGCTAGAATTGCCAAACATCCTTGATCAAGAAATTTAATGGAGTTCCCACTATTATTAGCCCTGCTGATGAGGGAATGTAAACCTGCACCAAACGGTGAGAGATAAAAGCAACATTACAGAGCACTATACCCTACTCATTTGGCTACCACAACAGAGGTTATTTACAAATCCACATACACATTGACATCTGTGCGCCGCTTAAATAGCTTAGGCCTTCAATCAAGTGTGACAAAAGAGGCTCTTCGCCTCAGGATCCAGAACACCATAACCCTGAGATAACCATCAACAATACGCGTATAAAGGCTATTGAAGTGCCTGCATAGAATCTGATTGGCCTGAAAAATGCATATCTGGCGACTGAGAGGCTTTTGAAGTGGGTTGTTATTGCAATAGGCTGCCATGGACACTGGGGACTGCCTCTTTCAGATAAGTGAATTAAAACAAAATAACACTTTTTAAAAAAAAACACAAAACAAAAGGACATTACAATTACTTTGTGTCGGAGTGTATTTCAACTCCCTTCCTGAATTGGTCTGACAAAAAAATATACTATTAAAAAGTTTGGTGAACTGCTTTGAAAATTGGATGATCTTTTATCCTTCCTGATATATTTTTGAGGTCATTCCAATTTTTGGGGGTTGTTGGTTCATACTTCAGAGGAAAGGCCAGGATAGAGGAGATATAATATAGATGTTTTAAATACCTCCTTGGCATAATGCCGCAGGAGGAGATCCTATTGAGTGAATGCCAGCTCTGCTATGAGGGGACAATAGCACGAATGTGAAAGGGGATAGAGTTTCGAGGAGTAATATGCAGAAATATTTTCTTTATGGAAAGAGTGGTAGATGCATGTGACTAGTTCTCCCAGTGGAGATTTTGGTGTTTTCGGTAGAGACAGAGGACATTATCTGATACTTCAAAAAAAGCAATGGGACAAACACCGGGGATTCTCTAAAGGTGAAAAGGAGGGGACTATTGTTGATCTGGAAGGGCAGACTCAGATACGGGCCATGTAGTCTTTTTCTGCTATCCATGTTTTCTACAATTCCGGGATAGACACTGGCACCAATGGTGTATGATAAGTGGTGTTACATGGTTAAATCTTCTGGCTGAACAAGTAAAGTGCACATATGGCAGCATTCTGTATCATTTTTGTTGACCTGTTTAATTTTTTGTATTGGAGAGTCCTAAGCCAAAGACCAAAGAACCTAATGTTAGCAAATAAGTCAAGTATCTGACATAGCCATGGGAAGAATACGTATTGTCAGTTTTTGCGCCTGGTCCTACAGAAGTGTTGACACACCTCAAAATCAATGGCAGTGCCAATAAATGAGGTTTGACAGACTCCACAGCCAATTTGAAGGGAAAGACAGGTTGAGAGTCTAACTCTACACCTAGATATTTCACCCACAAGTGTTGGCCCCTGAGAGGAATTGTTAACCAAATAGCCATCAGACATGGCTATGTATCCATCAGCGAAACTATGTTCCAGGCTGGAGCTCAACCCTGACACAGGAAATAATTCATCCAAAGTAAATAGCAGTAAAAATATCAGTTATAATACAAAAAGTGTGACACCTCAATACTCTGAAGAAGTGTTCCTGCTAATGAACTACTATAATATATATTAAACAAAATCCCTTGTGGCACCCCCACATAAAAGATTATGTGATAATGTCCGGTAAGGACGTCCTTGGACATGAATTTGAAAAGAACTTCCCCTTGAAGATAAGGAATGAAAACCGTGACACATACTGGACCCATGGATACCTATGTCAAATAAATGATAGAAAACAGCACACCTATGCCCATGAAATCCAAAAGGACTGCTGAAAGATCTAATTGAAAATAGCACTATATGCGTCTGGTGCAGCTCATGAAAAGCTCCTTTTATGAACCGCTCAGTTTCAGTCCGTTGCAGTTCTCGACCTTTAGAAGGTGGTGTTTCTGGGGGTGGTGCACTTCGGCCCATGCCAGATGGAGCGAGTTTCACGGACTCTCGTAGTTCATAACTTTACGCCCCCCGGGCCTTACACCAAATTCCATCATTAATAGAGTGTGTCCTCCAGTACTCACATCCTAAATTCCTTCCAAAGTGGTATTGGGATTTTCCATCTTAATCAGTCAAATTGTTCTACCAACATTTTTCCCAATGATTCCAATGCCTACAAAGGGTAAGCTGCATAGCACATGTGGGACTGCAAAGTGACGCCCTTAGCCTGCGGTTTGAAGCAGACAAAAAGCCCATAGAAAGGCCATCCAACTTTGCTGTTTCTTTGGACCCAGCCAGTGATTGCCATTTCCAAATGCTCTCTTTTAACTTGGCTAGCAGACTGCATCTCTTTCGTTGAATGTCCAGGCAGGCCTGATCCTTGATGTACATGTCAAAAGCTTAAAACCATGTTGTGAGTTAGGTTTGCATCGGTCGGCCAAATTATGCACGGTTCACGCTCCACAGAAGAGATCTGCAGGGGCTGCAACTCGTGGCATTCTGACCATACAATTTTCACCATCTCAGCTACTCTCTAGATGGAGGCGAGTCCTGACAACACACAATTGTTTGGGTGATGAGAATTGCGCTCCATCCCCACTAGACCCATTCTATCTCTGTCCAGACACACCAAAAAGGGAAGAGAGAATGACTCAATACTTGTACATAGGTTGTACTCTTGGCTGCTAAAGGTCTGTTGCCTTTAGCAGAAGGGTTGTGACCCCTGTTAGCGCTTGTCTGTTGTGGCTTCCTCTGTTCTTTCAGTCAAGCCTGTAGCTGGTGAGACTCCCATACATGTTGCAACTCACTTCCTGCTTTGTCCACGCGAGATAAAGGTGGGTTACTCACCTATAGCATAGGTGTTCCTACGCCCATAGACATCAGGAATAAGTTCATCACAAACCCTCCCACCTCCCAGATGAGTTGTATTCTGCTACAGCCTATCGATCTCTATAGACTGGTTTAAGATGGGGGCATGGCGGCAGGGCGTAGGAAGGAAGCACTTACATGGCATGGGTGAAGCCTCCCAAAAGCTTCCAATAGAAAAGCAGTTGAGTGTTTCGCCATGTAGGCTCTGTACAGAGCATGTTACCCATATGTGATGACTTATTCCTGCTGTCCATGGAGGACCTGACATTGTAGGGATGAGATCATGACTGAAATGGTATTTAAAGGTGATGCCGCAGAAGAATTGATAACGAAATATCGATATACTGGGAAGAAGTGTTACAATAATCTCATAAATTGAAGAGTAACAAATCACCTTGCGACCGGAACATGGTTATACATCCCAAGGGTGTTGACAGAACTGTCAAAATATTGAAGAATTTACAGGACCTATTAAAACATCTATGAACTATCATTAAACATACATCTGTGAATTACGCTGGAAGATTTCCCCTCGGAGGATGGCAAATGTAATGCCAATTTTTTACAAAGGGCTTCCAGGGGTGATCGAGAAACTAAAGACAAGTGAGCCTGATGATCGGGTTACCGGGAAAAATGGTAGTAACCATTTATAAAGAACAAAATTACTGAATATGTAGACATAGTCATGGCTTAGAGTAGGGAGACAGCCAACATTGGATTTAGACAAGGAAGGCTCTTGTCCTTAATACTCTATTATGTATTGTTTTGAAGGTGTGAACTAAACAGGTAGTACAGATTCAGGTGAGTCCAAGCCGATATTAGTGTATCTGGATATATTCAGAAAGCCTGTTGACAAGGTCTCCTCATGAGAGACCACTTGGCGAAAAACTAAAAAGTCATGGGGGATAGGAGGCAATATACTACTGTGGATTCAGGAACTGGTTAAAAGATAGAAAGGCGAGGGTATGGCTAAATCGGCCAATTATCCAAATGGAGAAAGGTGAATAGTGGAGTACCCCAGGGATCTGTGCTGGGTCTGCTGCTTTTTAACATATTTGGTAAATGACCTGGAAATGGGAATAACGAGTGAGGCAATCAAATTTGCAGATGACACAAAATTATTTAAAGTTGTTAAAACCCAAGAGGATTCTGAAAAATTGCAAGAGGATCTTGGAATTGGAAGACTGGGCATCCAAATGGCAGATGAATTTTAATGTGGAGCAATGCAAATTTATGCACCTAGGAAAGAGCAACCCAACATATTAGCAATTACTACCCAGGAAAAAGATTTAGGCATCATTGTGGATAACATGTTAAAACCCTCCGCCCAGTGAGCAGCAGTGGCCAAGAAAGCAAATAGAATGCTAGGAATCATACGGAAAGGAATGGAGGATAAAACAAAGGATATTATAATGCCTCTGTATCGTTCCATGGTGTGACTGCATCTTGAATACTGTGTGAAGTTCTGGTCGCCGTATCTTAAAAAGGATGTAACATTATTAGAAAAGATATAGAAGAGCCACCAAAACGGTAAAGGGGATGGAAAGATATCCCTATGAAGAGAAGCTAAAAATTTTAAGACCTCTTCAACCTGGAAAAGAGATGGCTGAGGAGAGATATGATAGAGGTCTATAGATTAACGAATGGAGTGGAAGAGGTAAACATAAATCAATTGTTGATACCATAAAAATATAGAAAGACTAGAGGACATGCAATATAAAGCTTCAAGGTAACCTATTTAAGACTAATAAGAGAAAATGTTTTTTCATTCAACGTGTTAATCAAACTCTGGAATTCATTAATGAAGGATGTAGTAAAAGCTGTTAGTGTAGATGGGTTTAAAAAAGGTTTGGACAAGTTCCTGGAGGAAAGGTCCATAAACCATTAGGGAACCCAGGAAATCCACTGCATGCCCCAATAGAAGCATTGTGGAATATGTGTCTTTTGGGGAAACTGCTAGGTACTTGTGACCTAGTTGGAAACAGGATATTGGGCTTGATGGACCTTGGTCTGACCCAGTGTGGCATATGTTATGTTTTTATGTTATTGTTATGAGTAGTTACCTTTTGCCTATATAAATTACATTGGTTACCAATTAAAGTGGCTTATTATCTATAAAGTGCTCATGTTAGTGTTTAAGTCCCTAAATAAGAAAGCTCAATTTGTCTGCAACCTTGAGGGTATATTGTCCATCTCGTGCTTTGCAGTCTAAGAATGACATTACTTCTGATGTTCCATCATTTTGACATATTCATTTTCAGGGAATTTGTGGTGAAAGGATGTTCTCTATGGCGGCTCCAAAGTTATGGAATGCTTTGCCAGCAGAATTATAAATTCTCTCTGATATGTTGTCATTTCGGAAACAATTAAAGGCACATCTGTTTCTTATGGCATGGGACAGACACAGTGGATCCCTTTATAGCAACAGGATAAAATCAAAATAAACATAACTATCTCTTATATCTCAACAAATAGGGGTAACCTGCATGGAGCTGTGGGTACACCCCTAAACAAAGGCATGGGGAGGGGTGACCTGCATGGAGCAGCAAGTTGCACTATTCTTGCCGTCTTGATGGACCGACTAGATGGACCATACTGGTCTTTATTTGCCATCATATACTATGTTACAATCCTTTATATGAAATTGATTGCTTCTCTTTGCTTAAGCCATCATTTGTGGAATCAGACTTGGTAAAAGACTTAGTTTGGCAGCAGCAGATAAGACTAGCAGTTGAGTCTGCAATCATTACACTCCTATTATCACTTGTAGTCTCTAAAATAGATTATTGTAATAGCGTTTTCTCAAGACTGCCTCAATACCAACTTAAACGGCTGCAAGTTTTGCAAAATATAGCATTATGTCTCCTTCATCACTCTTTCCACATATGATCATGTAACACCACTATTACATTAAATCCATTGGCTATCTTTTCCATGTCGTATACAGTATAAGCGTTTGGTCACCATCCATAAAGTACATGCCTCTGGGCTACACCAGCCTATCTTTCTCATATCTTATACTGTATGCATCTACCCATTCTCTACGTTCCATACATGCAAGCAGGACTCTACTTACTGTCCCCATCCACAGGTCCTGGATCACCTTGAAAGTACACATAAATCAGTATTCTTTTACCAAGCCCCTCCCTATGGAATTCCCTCACCTACTGACATTTGTTTGGAAGCTTTGCTCCCTAAGTTTAAAAAATATCATGGAAATATCCATCTAGTCCAGCATACATTTAATATCACTATTGAATAACGTGTCATTTCAGTTACTGCCATCGTATCTCTGCTACTTGGTCTCTTGTTTTTTTCTCCTTCGCCTGTGTGTCATAAACTTCCTGTTATGATAATGGAGCGTTCTTTTCCCTTTATTTTATATGAATATTATTTATTGTTAAATCGCTTTGATGTGACTATGTGTGAAAAAGTGGTAAAATGGATCAAAGATATTTTAATAAACCATAAATTTTGTTTGTTGTATATGTCTGGTTAATTGTGATTTTATGTATGTCTTATGTTGTTTATTTGAATCTGCCTAGTAGATAATTTTTATTTTATTCTACACTATTTTAAATAAATAAATAAAATATGCTTGCTTGTACATGTGAGGTTGCATTTTGCAATTGCATGCTAATGGCCACATGTACAAGAATGTGTGCTTGTGTATGAATAAAAACGGATTCTCATGTATCCAGGAGCTGAAATCAGGGATTAATAATGTTAAGCTCATTAACTCTTAAAACTAGAAGCCCTAAAGTGTTGTCAATTGACGCAAAGCATCTTCTAAGATATATACCAGCGCCACTGCTAGAACCATGTCAGTCATGTTCCATGACTTTGTTAGCAAGAGTCAAGATGTTCAAATATGTGCATCGAAAATTAATGGACAGATGCACTTACATAGTGGGAAAATGAATTTATACCTAGAAGCCCCAAAGTACGTCTATTGACGCCACAATAGTCTTGGATGTGTCAATTGACGTACTTTGGGGCTTCTAGTATAAATTCATGTTTCCAACTAGGTGGCGCATCTCAATCACTGTTTACAGTTTTACTCCAACATTACAAAGAATAAAACACGATGACATCATGTAATGATGTCACATACTGCATGTATTAATAAATAAGTAACTTCACATTAATTCACATCTGCATTTCATGCTAAACGCAGTCATGGTAATGCGTCAATTGACGCACTTTGGGGCTTTTAGTTAAAATTCCTTTTGGGGCTTCAAGTGTTAAATCAGCAAATCAGTGGTAGATCACAACTGCACTATTGTCGATGTATATATTCCAGGCCATCGCTTTTTAGCACGTAGGCCTATTTCCTTATGAATGATTTTTATCATTCGTATGTGATATAGAATAGTTTTTCACTGTTCTAGTGACAATTCCCCCCACCCCCCACCCCCCCCCCCCCCCCCCCCCACCCCCCCCCCCCCCCCCCCCCCCCCCCCCCCCCCCCCCCCCCCCCACCCCACCCCCACCCCCCCCACCCCCCCCCCCCCCCCCCCCCCCCCCCCCCCCCCCCCCCCCCCCCCCCACCCTTTAAGAATTGTGTTTGCAGTAGAAATGAATCTGAAAACATGATGAGGGTAATTTATTAAAACTCCCATGGACTTAACGCGCATTAGCACATGCATATTTCAAGTCTATTTTATAAAACAAAATCATGTGCGTAGTTTTTTTATAAAATAGGGGTATAAGTGGTATAAAATGATGTCAAGCTAGTTGCAGATGGTAGGTGTAAATACCCAAGAACGCACATAAGTCATATGTAAATTTGCGCTCTGCTTTTTACTCTGTCCAAGCTCCACCCCTGTGCATGCCACACTGAAAGTACACGTTTGCTTGCAGAATAGCGAATGCCTACAGTGCATAAAGCTCCTTGAAATATGTGACTTGTGCAATAAATTGAACATTTCTTTATGCAACGCCCTATAAAATCATCCCCACAGTGGGTCATACCAAAGTCCATCAAGCCCAGTATTCTGTTCAAACAATGGCCAATCCAGGTCACAAGTACCTGGCAAGATCCCAAAAAAAGACGGAGTCCATGCTGCTGATCCCAAGGATAAGTCATAGTTTTTCCTTAGCTCTACCTTAATAATGGTTTATGGAATTTTCCTCCAGGAATTTGTCCCAAACCTTCCTTAAAGATAGCTATGCTAACAGTTTTTACTGCATCTTTTTTGTTTTAAGACTTGTGGTGGGAACAGTAGTGGGGATTAAGCAATTTATATATATCCCTTTTCAGTTCATTGACTATATTTGTGTTCCTAAGAAGTTTTTCCATATATGTGGTGTGACGATGATTATCCTGTATGGAGGGTCATTCTGTTTTCTCTTCTTGTTGCATAGAAGAAGACAACTTCCAATAATGCACATTCATGAAGTCAAGTGATGACTTGGCTTACTTAAAGCAGGCCTGCTCAGACTCTCATTGTTACTCTGTCGTTGGGAAGCAAGATGCAGAGGGGACATGGTCCTTTTTGCCCCTTCCTCATGGGAAGCTCAGGAGTTAAATAGCAGTTCAAAAGGTAACATAGAAGTCCTAATACTGTAAACTCTCCTTTTTGCTCCTGCTCTTCTTCATTTATTGGTTTTGTACCAGGCTCTACCATTTTTGTCTTCTTCCAGGGTGTCTATTGATAGCAGGGCCACTTCAGTCCCTTAAGGGGCTCCTACCACCTGTACCGCTCCCCCCCCCCCCCACCAGAATCTCTCCTCTCTTACCTCTTTCCCTTCTCCAACCGCTGTGATGTAAAGCATCTCTCCTTGCTCGCTGTCTTTCCTCTGGCCCAGTTGCATGGGTCTTTCAGTCCCTTCGGGTACCTAGAGTCAGTCATGCCTGCTTCTTCCGACTTTCTGTTTCAGAGGAGCTGGACTGACAATCTTTGAGCAGGCCCCACACTGCCTGGTGACTGTGCATTTTGCTTTTCCCACTGCTGTTCTGCCCGGAAGACAAGTGATTGCCTCTAATTATTGAGTTGCAGCTGGGCCCCCATTGTGCAGGGGCCCAGGGCAGCTGCCCTGTTTGCCCATATTGTAGGCAAAAGCAGCCTTGACTGATAGTAGGGGATCTTAACAGCCAAACCGCTTTTGCTCTTGTGGAAGATTTGATTTACTCTATGCTATCCTTTCAGCCTACTCATGCTTAGGATTGCCAACTTTTTGAAAGAGAAAAACTCAGCACCTCTTGCCATGCTCCACCCAACAACCCACCCAATCAAAATAACTGCAGAGAGGGCAACGGTGCAGGCTATAGTGATGGGAGGGATGGGTACAAGAGGTTGAACCCTTAAGCTCCTATTCAGCCAGAATCCCCTTAGGCCTCTCCAACACACATTTGCTCTCCCATATGGCATTAAATCCAAACATATATTCTTCATCCATTGAACCCTGGCCCCTTCCTCAACAATCTGCAAGCAGAGCTAGAACCTTCCCCATAAAAACTTTCCATATGATAAAAAATCCTTCTCAGTACCCAGAGTTGATCCAAAGTGTTGGCACCCTAAGCAAATCTTAACCCATATTTCTCCAGGAACAAGCAGGAAGTCAGTCCTCACATATGGGTGACATCGGCGCTGACAGAGCCTGGTGCGGAGCATATCCACAGCTTTCAAAGAAAGCTTTTGGGAATGCTACCATGCATGCGTGGTCCCCTTCCCGCCCAAGGGTGTCATCATGCTCAGTCTCCTTTTTACTGCAGAGTCCAATGACGCATGTCCTGTGTCCCTGGAAAAACTCTTTAAAATCTACCTTCTAGTTGACTTTCTCCCAGTTTGCGTACCAGTTCCTCTTCATGTGTCGAGCCAGTGCCTCCCGGCGCTGTTCTCGGTTTCTCTCCTTTTTTTTTTTTACCAAGGCTTGCCTCGACTGGCGTTCATGTCTTTTTTTCACCCAGGGGTCGTCGACCCTGCCTGGGTGTGAGCCACCATGTCCCCAGGTGGCTTCAAGAAATGTGATTTCTGCTGTCAAACCATGTCTATAATAGACACGCACAACTGCTGCCTGCACTGCCTTGGCCTAGATCATGACAGTACCTCCTGCGACCTGTGCTAGGCCATGACTCCGTGAACCAACAAGAAAAGGTCACAGTTGCAGGAGAAAATGTTCCCATGGTCCAGCTCTGCACCAGCATCCCCGACACTGAGCCCAAGGCCGAGCACCTCCAGTGAAGTCGGAAGATGCAGGACCCCGGCAAGAAAAAGAAAAAAACCCTAGAAGCCAGGCGATGTTCCACCAGAGAAACCCGGTAAGGTCCTGAAGAGGGACTCGGGGACTCCGAGCAGCACCCTCCTAAGGTCTCTAGGAAGGAGTCCTCAGTCGGCGGTGACCGTGTGAGGCCCCCCGAGGCCATGGTCCTCATTGAGGACGTACTCACCAGAGTGCCAGCGCCAGGCCTGAGACTCTCGGTGCCCAAAAGCAGCGAAGCCTTCTGACATCGAGGCCAAACTGGCAGCCATGGACAGAGTATCTCTTCTATCCTGGCCATGCAGCAGGCAATGATGTCAGGTTCATCTGCATCATCTGCCCCGACAACCGGGCCCCCGACTGCAGTGGTGTCCCCGGGTGTCAAGCTGGGCCCCAAGCGCTCTGGTGAGCACTCAGGTGAGCCCTCGGCACTGATCGACGTCCCGGTCCCGATCTTCAAGTGTCCTGTCCTCCCCAATCAGTTTCTGGGAGTCTGACTTGAGACCCTTCGGGGGATTCCAGTTCCCCAATGCAGCCCTCATGATATGGGAGCTCTGAGCCTCGGACTTCGACGCCTTCGGAGTCAGACTGGGAGACAGATGTCAAGCCTCTCCTGAGACTTCTCGACACCAGGACATCTCGTCGGAGCCATCTCCCCCAGAACCTCGGCGCCATTCCCTGCCTGAGGGCATGGCCTTCCACGACTTTGTCTAGGACATGGCCTGAGCATTCACGGTCCCCATCAAATCCGAGGAGGACCCATGCACTGAGGAACTGGAAATCATCCAGTATAGGTCCCCGCCAAAGGAGGCTCTCTCAGTGCTGGTACACCCCATCAGGATGTGGGAAACCTTGGCCTCGGTGCCAGTAGTCAGCCGAAGCTTCGATGCCATCTACTGCATAAAAAGGAGTCCATGCTTCCAGAAGTCTCAGCTTCTCCACAACTCCATGGTGGTGGAATCCTTGATGCAGAAGTTTAAGAGTCAGAAGACTTACTCTTCTGGTTCCCCTGGGTAGAGAAGCTAGAGCCCTCGATGCCTTAGGGCACAAGTGCTTCCAAGGGGCCATGCTGAGCTGCCGGATACAAACCTATGAGCTGTACATAGGTATGTATCTCAAGAGTCTCATCCAGGAGCTCATGGGCTTCTGAGCAAGATTCACTGGGGAATCCCTGCAATGCTTCCAGACCTTGGTGGCGACCATCTGGGACTGCTCTAAGTTCCTGTCCTGGGCCGCCTATGATGGTTTTGAGGCTGTAGCAAGGCAGCAGCTGCAGGCATCGGTGCTTGGTGCCAGGCCTGGCTGTAGACCTTGGACCTCAAGCAATGGGTCCAGGAAAAAGCTGCTGGATGTCCCCTGCACTGGGGAGAATCTGTTTGGTAAGCCTATGGCCAACAACAAGGCTGCCGAGATTGAAGAAGACCTCTCCCCTCCTCCATAAGAAAGCCTCGTGGAGTATGATACATTATAGCAATAATCACACCACTGCAAAGAATGAAGCCTAAATTATAAAACAATCCCCTATTACTAAGCAGGAGCCATGAAATTAAATAAGGTAATATCAAAAAGACAAATCCCTCAACTCAATCCTTGTAGAAAAACTTCCAACTGGGAAGAATCAAAAAAGATATAGGACTTGCCCTTACTTACAATCACACATTTACAGGGAAATTTTAACGAAAAGGAGGCCCCAAGTGCCACGACACGAGGGCGGAGCGCCAGAAAGGCCTTCCTCTTCATTTGGGTACTGCGACATACATCAGGAATAAAGGTTTGTTATGTTATTATTGTTGGTTATTTTTTTTCTATGATATGTTGATTTCCTGTATTTCCTATGTTTTCCTTAAATAAAAGGATTAAATTAAAAAAAAAAAAAAAGCCTCGTGGAAAAGGCTGGTTTTCTCGAGGAAGTAGGGCCTCTTCCACCAGAGTCACCACTACCAAACCTTCCAGACCCAGCAGCAACAGAGATCCCAGCCCAAAGGCCAGGGACACGATCCCTGGAAGCCAAAGGCCCCCAATCCTCAGGTGCCAGCTCTGGCCCAACCTAATGGGAGATTTTGACTCCCAGGGTGGGGCCTCCCTCCCCCCGGGAGACCCTCTCCAGCCCATAGGGGGCCGCCTGGCACTCTTCGCCCACAAGTGACCCGAGGTCACCTCCAGACCAATGGGCACTCCGGGTCGTGAAAGAAGGTTACCACCTCCCCTTAAATTCGCCACCCTCGGGACATTTGCCAGGAGAGCAAGTATGACCTCTCCTTCACCAGGTCCTCTTACTCTCAGAGCTAGCAGGCCTACTAAGGACAAGGTAGTAGAGCGTGTCCCCTGGCACCTCTGGGGCAAGGGCTTCTACTCAAGATATTTTCTTGTCCCCAAAAGAACCGGAGGTCTCGGGCCCATCCTGAACCTCCAAGACCTGAACAGGTTCCTGGTGAGGGAGAAGTTCAAAATGCTCTCCCTTGGAGCACTGCTGCCCTACCTCAACGAGGGAGATTGGCTTTGCTCCTTGGACTTAAAGAATGCCTACACTCACATCCTGGTCCACCCTTCTCACTGGCAATACCTGAGATTCATGGTAGGGGGAGGCCACTACCAGTACAGGATGCTTCCCTTTGGCCTGGCTTTCTCACCGAGGGTCTTTATGAAGTGCCTAGCAGTGGTAGCCACCCATCTGCGCCTACAAGGGGTGTTCATCTTCCCCTACTTGGACTGCTGGCTCATCAGAGCCATCCTCCTCTCCTGCAGTACCTGGGGTTTGTCATCGACTATCCCAAATCGCATCTCTCTCCGGTGCAAGACCTAGAATTCATCGGGCAGAGCCCTCCTCCCTCGACAGGACAGAATGCCTCAAACAGCTGGCAGGGGAGGTCCAGCATGACAGAACGGTGCCGGCTTGCCACCTCTGCCTGCTGGGACACATAGCCTCCATGGTCCATATCACACCCCTAGCATGCCTGCATATGCAGGCAGCCCAGTGGTGCCTGCGTACTCGGTGGACCAGCTCCGGGACAGGGTCAGGGTCTCCTGACAGCTGGTGAGATCCCTCAACTGGTGACAAAACCTAGGCCTCCTCTGGGCTGGAATGCTCTTTCAGGCGCCCCCACTGCAGAAGACCATGACCATAGATGCCTCTCTCCAGGGCTGGGGAGCACACTGCGGAATTCACTGCACTCAGGGCTGTTGGTCGAAGGAGGAGTCTGTACTTCAGATCAATTCCTGGAGCTCCAGGCGGTATTTCTCGTCCTACGTGCATTCCACACCCTCTTGTGGAACAGACCTGTCTTGGTCCAGACAACTAGGTCTCAATGTTCTACATAAACAAAGAGGGGGGGGCGGCGGCAGCATGGCCTCATACTCCCTCTGCCAGGAGACTGTAGCTTTCCTCTCCTTCGCAGTATGTAATGGCATGCTCCTGTGAGCAGTCTACCTCCCAGGCCAGGCAACTACCCGCAGACAGACTCAGCAGAGTACTGCACCCTCACAAGTGGCATCTTGACCCTGCAGTGGCCGAGAGGCTCTTCTACTTTGGGGCTGGCCTGAGATGAACCTGTTTGCCTCTCCAGACAACATGCAGCTAGATCGCTTCTGCTACAGGCAGCCACACCCACAGAGGGTAGCGGCAGACGCGTTCCTGATCTCTTGGTTCGAGGGACTGCTGTATGTATTCCCACCGATTCCTCTGGTCTCCAAGACCCTGTTCAAGATTCAGAACGAGAGGACATCAGTGATACTGATTGCCCCCAGGTGGCCCAGGCAACCCTGATTCCCATTACTGTTCTTGCTGACGGCGATAATCCCAATACTCCTGGGCAGGGCCCTGGACCTTCTGATTCAGGAGAAGGGCTCCCTCCTGCACCCCAATGTGGGGTCACTGACTCTGACGGCCTGGCTGCTGAAAGGGTAGCCCTAGCCCCATTCAAACTGCCACAAGAGATTGAAAGCGATCTTGCTGGCCTCTAGGAAGCCTTCCACAAGAAGAGCCTATGCCTTGTGGTGAATGGATAGGAAGGAAAACCCATTCTCCTGCCACATACAGCTGGTACTCCAGTACCTAGTGCATCTATCGCACACAGGGCTGAAATCTAACTTGGTCCAGGTGCATCTGAGCGTCATAGCGGATCACCACCACACAGTAGGGGGCAAGCCCTTGTCCAGCCAGCCCCTGGTCTCCCGGTTCCTACGGGGCCTTCTACTATCCAAGCCCTCTATCTGCCCTCTGGCGGCAGAATGAAACCTCAATGTGGTGCTCTCCCAGTTAACCAGACCGCCGTTCGAGCCCCTGGCCACCTGCCATCTCAGATACCTATCTTGGAAGGTGGCCTTCCTGCTGGCCCTGACTTCAGCTTGCAGAGTCAGCAAGCTTCAAGCGCTGGCGGCGGACCCTCCATACACCAGGTTCTTCAAGAACAGGATAGTGCTCCGCATTTGCCCTAAGTTCCTCCCGAAGGTGGTATCCCCATTTCACCTCAACCAGGAAGTGGTACTCCCCACCTTCTACCCACAGCCTCATACTGGCAGGGAAGAGATCATACTCCCCACACTGGACTGTAAGCGGGCCCTGTCCTTCTACCTGCAGCAGACCCAGGGCCACCGAAGAACACCTCAGCTTTTCGTGTCCTATGACCCCAGTAGATTGGGGCTCCCTGTATCCAAGTGTACCCTATCCTCTTGGATGGCGGATTGCATCGCCTTTGCTTATGAGTGAGCGGGCCTCTCTCTGGAGCACCGGATCACAGCACACTGCCTGAGAGCAATGGCGGTTTGGTGCCGGTGACAGAAATTTGCAGAGCCGACACTTGGTCATCCATTCACAGGTTTCACAGCACGCTACTGCCTGGAAAGCGAATCCCGCAGGGACAGTGCCTTTGGTCAGGCAGTGCTGCGTAATATTTTTGGCGTGTAGGCAACGCCTGCCCTCCGACCCTCTGTGTTCAGGCTACTGGAGTGGTAGTGTTGCTGGACGCTAGGGTCTGACAGAGTCTCTCAGCAGGAACTCGCCTTCTGGAACTCATGGCCACTCGACCGGTCGCCGTTGGTACTGTTGTAGTTCGGTCCTCGGCAGCCTGGAGCTAAGGAGTCTCATATGTGAGGACTGACTTCTTACTTGTTCCTGGAGAAAGTGTAGTTACTCACCTGTAACAGGTATTCTCCGGGAGCAGCAGGAATCGGTCCTCACAACCCTTCCTCCTCCCCTTGGAATTGCCATCCATACCTTGCTTGATTCTTTTTTTTTACTGCCATTTAGCTATGTCACTGACTGAGCAAGATCCACCCTTGGGCCGGAAGGGGACCTCACATGCATGGTAGCATTCCCAAAGGCTTCTTTGAAAGCTGGGGAAAGGCTACGCCGGGGCTCCGTCGACGCCCCTGTCACCCATAGGTGAGGCCCGATTCCTGCTGTTCCCAGAGAACACCTGTTACAGGTGAGTAAATACACTTTCTTCCCTGGCTGTCAGAATGTATTGTTTAGCTTTGAATGCCCTACTCGCTGCCAACCCCCAGAAGCAATTGCCTGCGGACCAGCCCTGGACTTAGGGGCATGTTTACTAAAAACCGCTAATTTGTGCGCTGCAAAATAGCGCACTAAAAGCGGTACTTAAGAGCACTTAAATGGCCCGCAAACGTGCGGGTCACCACCGCATGCGTGCGCGTCACACTAACGCGCCCCGCACAAGTACAGGCCCGCAAATGTCCGATAGAGGCGTGGAAAGGCTAACGGAGGGCGGAGGAAGGCTCCGGAGGGGCGGAGAGACGGGGCTTATGGGCAGGGAAGGGGAGGGGAGAGGCGCCCCGCACATTATCGGGGCTGAATTCGCAAGTAAAAAATAGCGTGAGTGAAACACTCGCGGTAGAGGGCATGTAAAGGGAAGGGAAACCATTTTCGTCAGCAATGTACACCTAAACCGGGGAAACCTTCAAAACGTGAGCAGTGTGATACATGTGCACAGCACAAAAGTGCAATTACAAATATAAAATGACCACCACAGAAATAGTACAAAGAGGAGGTCAGCTGGGGAACAGTGATAGTAAAGGGCAAAACCAAAAAACACACCCAGGAAAGCCCCAAAAATATCAATGAATTATGGAAGGGTCTACGGAGCGGAGACCTTTCCCAACACACATTTCCTTGTTTCGTACGTTCCCTGTGAGTGGTGTTTATGGTTGCCCATCAATAGCAAGGTTGCCCAGTTTGTTTATATATTAACCCCCTTCTGCGGTGGTCAGTTCCGGGGTTTATTTGCACGTTTGTCACCAGACAGGGTGAATGAGCCCACAGTAAAAATGTGCAGAGCAGGGTTTGCGACTCCATCCTGCCAGGTTAACTATCTCCAGGGACTGCACTGTCTCTGTGGACACACTGTGGTGCAGCGGACAGAGCCAGTACCTCTAGGACCATAAGGCATAGGATCAAATCCCAGCTGGGGCTCATGCCAGCCCAGTTCCTATGTTTTACCCACCACTAAACAAAGATAGCACAGACACCCCTGTATTGCAGGGAAACATAAGCATGGTGCAAACACCCATATTTTGCCCTACCCCGCACACACCCCATAACAATGGGCATTACCTACAGCCCAGTCCCCCACATCCGGTCCCGGAGTGCCACAATGCAATCAGGGCATATGCATTCCCTGAGAGTAGGAATGCCATCATGTTGGCGGACGAGTACAGGTGGTGGAGGGGGCAGTGGCTGCTAGCCACAGAAGACAGTGGCCTAGCCATGTGCAGGCTGGCCAAACCGTCCACTGCAACAGACAGGCCCTGTCGGATGTACAGTCATGGACTGCCCAGGGAATCAAGCACATCTGTGGCAACACAGTGGCGCACTGCACACAGACAGTGTGTGCAAGAACAGAACGTCACAGGTTCAAAGCCCTGCCAATCCTGTCCACATATCTTTACCCACAACTAATCCGTGATAGTAAGGACAAACCATTATTGCTGGGGACATACGCATTGCTCATACGCCAATTTTACACCCCACTGATCACAGACACCATGACGAGGGGCATTACCTAGAGCAGAGTCTCACAAATGCAGTCCCAGAGGACCACACACCATTCAGGTTCATGCTGCCGCCCATACAAATGCCAGTGCTGTATATCTCTGCACCACCCCCATGGCATGTAGATGTAGCTAATGCATATTTCATGAGGGACAGCAGGAAAACGCGAACAGTGTGTTGCAACCCTGGGCTGGATTTGGGAACCTCAGCCGTAAAGCAGCAGCCAACAGGGGCAGACACACCCACACCCACACCCACAGGCCCCAATGGCCAATGCCCCTGGAGAGGCAGGACATTGGGCCTTGTGTGCATCTCACAATACTAGCATGTGAATACCTTAGCAATGTCACTCTACACCTGGGTATACGGTTACACAGCTTCCAAACACTTGCTCTGAGTACTGGCAGATAGATATCCCTACGTCACGCACATTCTGCTCCTTGAGCTCCATCATGACAATCTGTCCTGTTGACTGCAGTGGGTGCATCAGGTCTGGTCTCTGTCAGCGTTTAACACCCTGGGGAGTTGACTCAAAACAGTATTGCTAACATATCCATGCCTGTACTGTGCCCAGGACTGGTGTGGTGGCTAATGCTGACAAACGCCTCTACAGTAGCACAATGCTGGCATACGTGTGGGAGTGTGTGTCTGTCTATACAGTGTGTGTTGGCTGCAAACACCTTCCACAGCCCACACTGCCAGCACTGTTGCCAGTATTGGCCTGCCAATGTGCATAATGAGCAGCAAGGTACCCTGGGTATAGCTCTGACAGGGCGGGTTGGGGAGGATGCATCTGCACAGGGCAGAGGGCACTGACTGGGATAGTGTAGTGGTTGCGACCCACCTTCAGATACTTGGTGGCATCTGTATGTGCTGCTGGGGTTGCACTCCACCCTGACTGTGCAGTGAAGACAACATGGCTAGGCACCACCATAGTGAATGATAGTATGTCTCCCATGTGATATATATGGGTTTTGTGTCGGGGCCCAGTCAATGACTTAAACTGCTGGTGTGCACTGCCATCCCAGTTCTGGGTGCATGCATTTCCAACAGGACTAACTAGCAGACATATGTCAGCTGGTGTGTGTCCTGATGGAGCGCCGTGCAGTGGTGATGGCTTGCTGTAGGCGAAGATCAGATAGTGGTGGGGTGCAACTTAGCATATCAAGGCCTAATGTCTGTCAGATATTGTGTTATGGATGTGTATGGAGTTTGCTGTGACAGCGCTGTAGGGTGTCTCTCCCACAGCAGGACTGGGGTTGATGGTCCACCCTACTGCTACCATTGCAGGGAGGTAGCATGATGATAAGAGACCCTGCTTTCCAACCTGAGGGGGAGAAATGGTGGTAAAGAGCCCACCTAGGTCTCACATAAGGGGTGCCCCTGACTCTGACCGACAGAGCTAGCCCAGGTGTCTCTGCAGAAACAACCTATCTCACAGAGTAATAGTGCTGTGTAGCTCTGGCATGGCCTCATTCTGCCATGGAGGTTGTGGTGGACCTGGTCCTGGGGTGCTCCACGCACACTCAGGGTGAGCACAGTACCCGCACAATGTGACAGTGTGTAGCTACTCTGTGCCAGTACAACACCCACTCAGTACACCCTACCAGGGCCGAGGTGCTGTGTGGGTGCACATGGACACTCCCTCCTAGCATGCTGTGGAGATGCCAGGTTGCATTCACGATCCTGTTTCTATCTTTGTTCTGTTGATGTGCATGTGCAGTGCATCATGGGTATGGGTGGACTAACCCTATCCTGGCTACCACAACAGACTGTCTGTGTGGTGACATGCAGGCTCTCTGCAGCCAGCCAGGGGCTTGCTGGCAGCTATAGAGCTGTAGGCCAATGGGTACCTCATTGCCTGTGAAGTCAGAGGTCATGGGTTCAAACCCACAGTGGTGTAATTTTGTAGGGCGGTGCATAGGTATTTAACATTTAATGTGCAGATGTTGCTGGCAGCAAATCAACCCACAGCATACTATACCCACATGGTGCCCTTGAGTGTGGTTGATAGGGCACACAATAGGCCATCTTTTAGTTTAGGTCCATATGAGGTGCACTAGTCTCTATCCGGAGACACAACATATATGGTGCCCTATAGGGGACGCAAGGGTGCCTTGAGGACAGTGCACTCTAAACATGTGCCTCATGAGCTGCCTCATGTCAAACATGATGTGCGAGTGCGTTTGGTAGCTGTGCTCACATAAAGGAAAAAACGAAAAGAAAAACCTACAGCACTACTCCACCAAAAACTACTGCCTCAGCCAGCCCTGGGCCACTGAGCACTGTGAAGGGATCGCACCCCTGATCCGCGCACCATTGGTCAGTGTACCCACCATTGTGCTGCTGGTCCCGGTTACTGTGCTGACCAATCAGGACGCTGCCTCATGGCCATCTGCGCGGCGGCCCTAAGCTGCTAACAATGAACAGTTCGCCGCACACTGCCGCCCCAAAAAACATGTGCGCCGCTCTAATGGCCGCCAAGAATGAATAGTGCGCCGCCTGCTGCTGCTCAATATTAACACTGCTCCGCCCTATGCCGTGCAAAAGTAAGATGCCCCCTCAAACCACCTCTACCTATGAAAAAGGTGATGCCTCAGTCAGGAGTTTACGTTGTGCACAAAGGGGGTTTGAACACACGGCCCCTGCACCATTGGTCGGGCTGGTCACCCACCATTGTACCACAGCTCTGTTGATAGGTGCGTGTCCCAACAGCGCACCCACGTGGTGACGTATGAGGGCCGCAAATGTGGACCCCGGGGGGGCCATTAGAGATGGCGCACCAGGCAGGGTCGCGTTAGCCCCCATGTTTTATTTAAACGGCCTGAACCCCAAAACTCCGTATATGGCACAGGCCACACCAACGCGCACCCCCACAATCTCAGGGTGCACTAAAACATACCCCCATTGGTGAAATGTGTGACTGTTGAGATCAATGCACAGACACTATCCTCAAAACCATAACCATTGGGTGTGCAAGTTGCGTGCATTTCCAATGGTATTACATACCATCCACGCAGGCCATGGGGAACGCAATAGGCACCACAAATGTCTGAGGCGCACAGGCATGCGGAGCGCATGTGCGCGAGCCGCAATGCGCAAATGCGGAGGTGGCGTCGTCAGCGTCGTCACGTCCAGAAGGGCAGAAAACAAAATGACTGCCAGAATTGCGCAAAACCTGCAGCAGCCACTGCGAAACTTTGACACCTGGCCTCATTGGTTGGGCCAAAGATGGAGAAGCTGTTACCAGGGGCCGCCAGGGGAAAAGACGCAGAAAAAAGGTCCAGAGGTCCTGGGGAGAGAATCAAAAGGGGTTTCAATCGTGTGGCAGACAACCAAAGGGAGGTGAGTGCATTGCAACAGGTCATAATTACAATAGGGACAACAGACAGGGTTGTTTGCAGGGTCAATGGTGCTGTGTGTAGGTATTCCAGATCAGTAAAGTGTAGCTGGGGGACCCACATGGCCAAGGTCTATATGTAGCACATATGAGTGGTTTGCCATGTACCCAGGTGTTTTAGGGGACGTAGTCACAAAGGGCATGAGGCCATCCTGGCAGTCCTTGCGGCTGCTGAGCTACAAAACACTGTAAAACACCTAGCCCATAGATCTGCCTGGGATGGGTCCAGAGGACATCATGTGCAACGGGCCGTGTCCTGCATCCTCAGGGCTGCACACATTGGCCACCCTCAGTGGGTTGTGAAACGTTCATCAAATGGTCTGGCAGCCACCCTGGAGCTATGGGGTGTGGTGCCACTGGTGGTCAGGGCAAACACCACGATCACCAGGACCCTTGAGAGCCCATCAGAGTGGGTCCACCATCACCCTGCAGATATGGGGATATCTACTAATGTTGTTTAAGCCATCCATACCTGTCCCCAGGGGTACAGAAGACCCTTCAAAGTGGGCCCTCTGTCATCCTGGAGATATGGGGATGTCTACTAATGTTGTTTAACCCATCATCACCTATCCCCAGGAGTACAGAGAACCCTTCAAAGTGGGCCCTCTGTCATCCTGGAGATATGGGGATGTCCACTAATGTTGGTTTAACCATCATCCAGGCCCCAGGGGTACAGAGAAACCCTTCAAGTTACACTCTCACCCACCCTGGAGTTATGGGGATGTATACTAATGTTGTTTAACCCATCATCCCTGTCCCCAGGGGTACAGGAGAACCCTTCAAAGTCCACTCTCACCCACCCTGGAGTTATGGGGATGTCTACTAATGTTATTGATTAACCCATCATCCCTATCCCCAGGAGTAACAGAGAACCCTTCAAAGTGGGCCCTCTGTCATCCTGGAGATATGGGGATGGCTACTAATGTTGTTTAAACCCATCATCACTATCCCCAGGAGTACAGAGAACCCTTCAAAGTGGGCCGCTGTCATACTGGGGATATCGGGGATGTCCACTAATGTTTGTTTTTAACCCATCATCACTGTCCCAGGGGTACAGAGGAAAACCCTCAAAAGTACACTCTCACCCACCCTGGAGTTATGGGGTGTCTACTAAGGTGTTTTAAGCCATCATCCCTGTCCCCAGGGGTACAGAGAGACCCTTCAACAGTACACTCTCACCCACCCTGGAGTTATGTGGGATGTCTAATAATGTTTTGTTTAACCCATCATCCCTGGTCCCCAGGAGTACAGAGAACCCCTCAAAGTGGGCCCTCTGTCATCATGGAGATATGGGGATGTCATCTAATGTGGTTTAAACAACCCCCCCATCATCCCTTTCCACAGGAGTACAGAAGAACACTTCAAAGTGGCCATCTGTCATGCACCCTGGAGGTAGGGGGGATGTATACTAATGGTTGTTTACACCCATCATCCCTATCCCGCAGGAGATACAGAGAACCCTTCCAAGTGGGCCCTCTGTCATCCTGGAGATATGGGGAATGTCCCATAATGTTGTTTAAAAAAACCCATTCAATCCATGTCCCCAGGGTACAGAGAACCCTTCAAAGTACACGTCTCACCCACCCTGGAGTTATGGGGATGTCTACTAATGTTGTTTAACCCCATCATCCATGTCCAAGGGGTACAGAGAAACCATTCAAAGTACACTCTGTCAACCCACCCTGGAGATTTATGGGATGTGCTACATGTAGGTGTTGTGTGGGTTAATGATCAATCTCCCTATCACCAGGGGTACAGGGAGACCATTCAGAGTGGGCCCCTCTTATCACCCTGTGGATATGGGGCTGTCTTGCCACAAGTGGTTTAAACCATCCACCATATCACCAGGTGTACACGGAGCCCAGCTGGGTAGGGCAGCAAAGCAAAGGGGGATCTGTGTGCAGTATGCCTATGCTGGTGGAACCTGTCCATCAATAACCAGGGGACCTGAATCGCTGCCTAATCATTTCCGGGGCAACAGCCCTGGTCTCAGTTTGTATCTTGCTGATGTATGGTGTGTAGGACACACCAGACCGAGGGTGGTGGGAAAGCCGACTGTGGAGGAGGGTATGTCAGGTAGGATAGTTTGTCTAGGCTTATGGTGGGTAGGTTGCACATCTCAAAGAGTCCTTGGGGTGCACGGGGACGAGTAGGCCTGTGAGAACGAAAGCTGACGAGCACTCACATAAGTGATGATCTCACACCTCCCACAGCCATTTCCACTCCATGGTGGAGACACACACAGGGGTGCAAATAATTTTTGATCAGGCCTCAGTCCAACAGTTGTATTCCATCCATACCGGACTCTGAATTGCACTGCAACTGTGTTGACCAGGGAAGCAATGGGATGGTCAAACCAACACCTCTCCCACCCGCCCACCTCAGCGGCCCAAACACAATGGGAACCCCACCCGTCATCTCCCTGTCCAATGCGCGCACAACTAGGAGTGCCCCCAACCAGTGGGGACCATGTTCCACACTCTCCTTGTTCCAACAACACATACCCTACCATACCCTGTACTCAGCTGATTAACCCTGAAAATAAGGGATTTGGTCAACACATTGACACAACAATTGCCCCCAGGGGATGTGGACACCCGCGCTAATCCACACTCACACCTCGGTCCCTCTCACCCCCATACTCACTTACCCACCCCCTATACCCCACCCTTTGTCTTCCCTCTCTCCCCCACCCATTGGCAAAACATGGGGACGTGCATAGGGTGACTGAATGGGGTGGGGTGGTGGGGATTACCTCCGGTTTGCCAATAAGCCTGTAGGTGATGGGCAATGCTGCTGGCTTGGTGTCCCCCATATGCTGGATGCCTGCAGGACCCGGGACAGGCTACCGTGGGTCCTCCTACTCCAACACCACATAGGCGGACACTGCTATGCCAAAATTTCCCCAGGGATCAACTGTCACAAGTGTGTGACCCTGTGGCAAGGAAATACAGGAAAAACAACAGCAGAGGCATTCCCAGGGAGCAGTGGTCGCCCTTGTGTGGTGGTGACTATGTGGCCAACCATGACCCTATAGGGCTATGTAAAAACTATCCACCTGTGGCAACGAACCTCGGGGTACGGCCTAATGACCCAAAATAACATGTTTGTTTGCAACAGGTGGGAGGATCTGAGGCAAGAAGGACCCCGCGTGACGCGCGGTGCAGGTTCCATTGGCAGACTTCCTGGCGCAGCGTTATAGCAGGGGGTCACAGAAACCCAATGATGGTGCGGAATGGACAGGGCATGGACTCTCAGGTTATAATGTCCACATTGGCCCACCAAACGTGTTGTGTTTAATGCGAGCTGTAGATGTGTACCACGTCACCCACTAATTGTGACGTTTGTTTGTTTTTTTTTAAGTATTTATTTTCGTTTATAAACTAATCAAAGGAAAAGGTGAAAGTACTATACCAGCTAAAAAGACAGGATACATAAAGGTATAACAACACCCAAAGGAAACTCCTGGCCACCCCCCTCCCCCCTGCTTCTTCTATAGAAAAAAGATCATTACCGAAACGGGCGTTCTAGTACTTAACGTATTGTGTTACAAAAAACCTAACCCGGGGATTTCTGGAAAAAATGATGGATGTGCCACATTCGTATGACCAGGCAGTTGGGGGCACACTGGAGCGAATGTACATTATTCAGCATTAAGCATTCTGCCATTGAGGGGGGAAAAGAGGAGAGTTGAGTTTGTGGGAATGGGGAAAGATTAGCTCGATCCGAGGCCGGCTGGCCCCTCAAATCTGTTCATATTTAGACTATACCCTAAAAAGAGCGTCGAGTTTCTCTTCCTCGGGGTTTTTCAACCATTCATTGGGACCGCCTAAGTCGAGGAAGCTATTCCTTTCCAATGTTTCCTCGTGAGATTAAGGAATATGTGCTTAACCAGCATGGGAAATCAAGGGGAGAGAGGGGGGAAAGCGGGACCCTTCTTAGGATAGAGAGGGGGGACCTCCGGAGAAAGCGGAGTCCACAGTGAGCGGCAATTTTCTCAAACCCGAGGTTGCCCCGTCATATAGCCCAGTGAGACATTCCAAAAAAACTGAGAGAGGTTTGTGCTAAGGTCATCTGTGGAGCTTGCCATGCCCTTGCCAAAATATGGCCGGACGCTTAGGTCGTGAAGTCCCTCGGCCTAGTTTTGATCGGGGTAGTGTAAACCTCCATTAGACTCAATCGATAACGGGCAAGAAGAGCGAATGTCACTTTTGCTCATTTGCGACGTTAACCTCCAGGGAGCCTAGCACTAGCAGTGGTGCCCTGTGAGTTTTGCTATGTTGCCGACGAGTTCTCTTGGGGGGACCACTTTTGTCCTAGGCGGCGGTTTGTCAATGATCAGGGGCTCAAGAACCTAGATTTCGCTTGAATATCCCCCCTATACATCACTTTATTTGCGCCCACTTTTTTAGTAATTAGCAGACGGGCCTGCGGCAGTGCTTTGAGCCAATTGGGTAGCTAAAAAAGGTTCCCTTTTTTTAGGGGTTCCATCCCACACCCTGAGGTAGCGCTGTCACACGGGACAATTTACTTTACATGGAAACTTCAATGGCTACCTATCTTGAGGTGAACTCTAGACCATCTACCTTCTGTATCTGAGCTGCACGTTCGCAATTACCCGAACATAGTAGCATGCAAAGAGTTCCTAACCCCGTATGGCCAACCAAACCACATTTCGTTAGAAAACGGGCGGGGGAATAGCGCGGGCCACCCATGTTTAGGTTTAATAATTTGAGTTTAAGAGTTTCCTTTCCTTCGACTTTAAATACACGTTTCTTGGGAGGGGAAAAATCATGCTATCCGCCAGCTTCCTTACTTAGGTAACAGCTTAGGATTTTCTTTCCGTTTTTATTCGGGGTATTATTGGATTCCTTTTACGTTCAAGCTGTGACAATTCCCTACATCTGGTGGCCATTCAATCGGTAATAGGACGCATTTTAGGTAAGGGCGCTTGAAAACATACAAAATAATTCAGAAAATCTGTGCAAAAAACAATGACATAATCACCGAGTATCTGGCTACCTACACCCCATTATTGAAAATGTATGTACCAATTTCGGATCTTAGAGATTCAGAACGTGCAAAACCCCCAAAAGAATATGGCGGACCATATGTCTGCCTGCGGAGGGAGGCCCTCGAGAGGAAAGAGAAAGGACATGAAAAAAAAAAAGCACAACGGAAATGACCAAAACCAGAGTCCATAATTCACACTGTCTCTCGATCCAGCTCATCGAGGTGATACTGTTGGGTAGATTGGAGTCGGGGTCCACACAGATATCATCATCAAAAGTACGGCTCGTTTAGCGTGGTGTACTGCCCTCCCCAGACTCTTTGCTCGCGGGTGCTGCGGCAGATCAAATATGGACAGGTACAGCGGACTCTGAGAATACTTGCAG
The DNA here is from genome assembly GCA_033557465.1 of Ichthyophis bannanicus. Lineage (NCBI taxonomy): Eukaryota > Metazoa > Chordata > Amphibia > Gymnophiona > Ichthyophiidae > Ichthyophis > Ichthyophis bannanicus. The sequence goes on from CM066034.1 coordinate 417,728,961, forward strand.
GGGAAATATTGCTGGATATGTGGTCAGCGCCCATCAAGTCCGGCTTTCTTTTGGTTACATCCAAAAACTCCGCTAGTCAGATCAGGGTCCTCAAATGTTCCCTCTTGTCTAAGGATATGGTTGCAACGCGCTGACTCCGGATCTTGGCCGGGTACATTCCAGGCCATAGCGTGCTGCCCGATGGTAGTTGGTGAAGAAAGCCTCTGCCGGAACTTCCAGTAGAAAGCGCTTTCGTGCTGGCCGGAGTCCTTCGACCGGTTGGGTTTAGCCACTAGTCGGGGATTAGAAGGAAGAATCTTGTGGCTACTCAAACTCCATATTGGGGGCCCTTTACCCGAGAGGCACTTTAGGAAAGGGAAATTTGCTCCACGTGTTGCTATCTCAAAAAAGTCGAAAAATGATAGGGGGGCCGCTCCGGGTTCTTCCTGTTTTTGAGCGTTTTGCTTGTGTGGTTACACGATGAGCGCTTTTTGATCGCTCTCTACAATCTTTTGGTCACCGTGATTTGGACGCACACCGGAAAGGGAGGATTTGCATAAAAACTCTTTCATGTCTCTCCCGATTCCGCTCCCTCCCGCCCCAGGTTTGCCCCACGGGATCGTGATGTTGTTGCGGGCGTTGCGCTCTATATATTGCCCATCTTCCACTTCTTTCTGCACAGGCCACCCGCACCTTACGTTTTCAAAACTTTTGTCGAGTTTTGGACCAAATTCCGGGGCCGCCTGGGGGAGTTCCAATATGCTCCGTCCATTTTGTCCTGACGCGAAGAAAAAAGAACGCCTTCTAGTCTTGCTTTGCAGCCACCAAAATCTTCCCGCAAGCGCTCGGAGTGCTCCACATTACAGTTTTGGGACTGCCCATGAGAGATTCTGTGTTTTTGCCCCCTCTAATACTCGTGCGAAAGGTGATTTGTGCCTGCTGGTGTCATTTTGGGGGCCCTCGCGTCACGGCCATCCCTTCTGCGGGGACTCAGTGTTCGTTTTTTGGAACGTTTGCCGTGAGAAGCCGCCTGGGAGCTCACATATTCCAGGCGCGTTGGGGGTCTCGGTTCCCCGCCCAATCTCACCCCCTGTGCCCCGGCAAGATCAGGACGTAGAAGTTCCAAGTGCATGGTATCACACGGTGTTAATTCGGGATTCTGAGTACCCCCCCCCCAGTACCGCGCCTCTTCCCGGGAGCCCGACTCAGGCGGTTCTTTATCTTTGCGACCATCCACAGCTGGACATCAGGCTCCGCCGAACCCGCTAATGTTTTTACGTTTTGGATTGGTCTGTAAATTTCCCGGGGAGGAGAGGAAAAGCAGCGGCCCCCCGAGGGCCACACATCGGCTTGACTCACTCCAAGGACGGCCCCCCAACCCCACCCCAACCCGCTTGCAAGGGAGCCCCGCGTGGACCGGTGGGTGTTTGGTGGAAAGCCGGAGAGCGGAGGTGGAAGAGGGATCCCAGATCGAGCTGGCGTGAGGCAGGAGCGAGACGGAGGGAGGGGTAAAGGGCAGATAGACCAGGGAGGGGGGGGGGAGGAGGAGACGGGAAGGACCGGGAAGACAATTGACGGTGGTTGGGGGGCGCGTGGGGACAAGATGGGAGAGGAGGGAGAGGCCCACACAGGCACACCCAGAGGGTGGATGCGGCTGGGCAGGGAGGGCGGTGACCTGCCGGGTGAGGGGGGCAATGTCGCAACCTGTGTGTGGGCGGGTGCTGGGTTGGGCAGAGAGGGTGGCTGAGAGTGTTTGTCTGCGAGAGAGGGGGACAAGGGTTGGGGGGGGGTGCAGGGGGAAAACAACAGCAACCGACACAGGGCTTACGTGGGCCGCCCGTCAGGGACACTGCAGGTGGAAGCTGGTGATAGGCGCCTGTCGCACAATCCCCATTGTTCATTCCACAGGCCCAACGGCATATTTGCATGCACATGCCAGCACCACAGAACCACCCGGGCCACCATTTGCCTACTGTGCTGGCAGGTGCATGCAGTTGATGTTCTGGGGGCAAATGACTTGACTGTGCGGCGCGATGTACGCTCTAGTCTTTCATGCACTGGCCAGGTCTGACGGGGTGGCTGTCCGGCAGGTGTCTCAGCCCGATGTTTTTCGGCAGGCTGCAAATGTCGGCAGGGGCGTCTGCCGAAGGTGGGGGGCCCCCCCCCCGGTCAACAAAGGCACCTATCCGATGAACCACAACCTGTCTGATGTGCAACATGTTGTCCCTGTGCCCTGTGCTGTGTTCACCCGCATACAAATGGGGATGTTTTGTGTAGTTGTGGCATGGTTAGCCAATGTTAACAATGTTCTATACATAAACATTTGTTTGTGTTATGTGGAAAACATCGGTAATGTGTCCTCCCCCTCAACCCACCACCCACCATGGATGAATTGCCATGGGATATGTCTGTGCATCTGGACCAGGACTGTGGGAAGCTTGGGAACATGGCTGTCACGGGGGGACATGGAACTGCTTACACAATGCCGGTCATGGGGCGGTCAAAACGTGTGCAGTGTGGGCTAAGGGCCAGGGAAGCCGCATGGGATGTTGTTGAAAGTGTTGAGGGGGGAATCCCAGAAACCAGGGCCATTGCTTGGTTGGGTTGGATTGGACTGCTTCTAACAAATGTGTCAGCAGAAGAGGGAGGAAGGCCAACATAAGCATGCTACGCATGTTCTGACTGTGCCACATGCATACCTTGAAGGGGGGGGGGGGCCAGGACATGTTTTCCCACTGTTGTTTACTTTTGAATAACTAGGCTTATGGAACCACACAATATGGAAACCAAGTATGCTGGCAGACCGGGGGGGAAGGGGGGGGGGGAGGGGGGTGATGCCGCTTGCGGGGACGGACATGGACGCATGACGAGGTATCGGGACAAAGTACACCTGAGACAACTTTATTTATTTTATTTATGCTTTTCTTCTATAACCCACGCTTTTTCCCAAATCAAAGGCGGTTTACATTACATAATGAACATGGTTTTACATGGACCCCACAACAATTTATTTATGTTATTTTCTGATGTTCTTCGATACCGCTTTTTTCCCAAGCATCAAAGGCGGTTACAATTAAAATAATTGAACCTGGTTTCATGGAACATCGTATGGGTCATGGGGGTCACGTGTGTGTGGAGGCGGGACCCCTACAGCCAAAGGGGGGGGCTCGGGCGGACTATGGACTGTGTAGGTGACACATAGCATGGTCGTGCACGTCTGTTCTGCAAAAACACACCCTGGTGAGGCAGCTAATTGCGAACCAGCAAGGGTCTGCTGATCAGCAGCGCCACGCACATGCAGGTGGGACACCACACTAGGGGACCAAAGGGTGACAAAAATTGCAAATGGACCACGTATACCATGTATGTTGTTGCAAAACAATTTTATTTACCACACCTAGGAAACCGCACGGCGTGGCCTGCCCTTTATGGCACGTTCGCAAAACCCTAACCCCCCCTTGTGCTTGCAACACCTCCCCCTTCATGCCTTGTGGCTTGTGGAGGGTGGTGGGCGGTTGGTGGGGGCATAACTCTGTCTGCAGTTTATGGGCACGTATCCCCTCCAGGGCCACACACTATTCTATTCAAGTGGCATGTCCCCTGATTATCCTGCACGCAAGTGGCAAAAATCTGCCCAGCGTGTTGGCATCGATAGACTGGCGCACAGGGCTGCCGAATTCACGACAGATGCCTGTAGGGGGGGAAGCACAGGGTGGTGTGTTGGATATACCTCCCAAGATAACCACAACAACGATGACTCATATAACACATGATTGTCATTGTGAAATGTTAACAAAACTATAAGGTATTGCACGCGGGGATCATGGTTATGGAAACACGGCAAAGTCAGAAAGGTGTAGGTCAACGCCCACAGCCACAGCACAGCACATGGTTGATCTATGTGATTGTGGGTGGCACACAAACAGGGATTACCAACAGGCGTCATGCCCACACACCCCCACGGCTGCTTTGCAGAGTTTATGGGAAATAGGCACCCTGTGGGACCCCATAGGCCACACACATGTCCATCTTGTTGGCAGGTTTGTGGGTTGGAGCTCGTTGTTCGCCTGGACAGCAAAACCACCACCTGTGGTATACGTCGGTGATGCAGAGAGAATGTTAGGGGAATGTGCACAGCCAACGCCCAATGTGGGTGCTACCTACATTTGGGTTGGGATACCACACACAAGCATGGACAGGGTACAGTGTAGGGTAGCGCCATTGTTGACTACTGGAGGGTATGGGGTTTGGCAGCAGGCAGGATCACATCCCGTACATGGGGCCAGGTCCACCAATGCCCACATGTGTCTGACGGCCAAAGAGGGTTCCACCTTACAGCGACCAGTGGTTAAGGGACATGGGGTCAGATAACAGTGCACCCACCCTTTTGTACACCTTGGTCACCACATGCTTGGACCGCGCTGCACAACCCGGCCAGCATGGAGAGCGGAACCAGATGGATGCAGGCACAGGGTGCAACACAACGCAACCACCTGGCGACCTACAGGGTCCTGGCTGATCATGCAAAACAGCATGTGGTGAGCCCTCGGGAGGAGGTGGGAGTCAACAGAGTTAGGGGGGGGGGCGCGGGCCACCCTCCCTTAAAATGTGTTTTGGGCAGCAGGGGCCTTGCCACCTGTGAGCTGTCCTAGTCCATCGGACTCCCCTATGGGGCACCAGATAACCTGTGTGATCCGGGGGGGTCTCACTAAAACCCTTGCGCATTGTGCACCCTCAGGTGGTCACATAGATGTCACATGAACGGGATATTGTTTGGCGACCGCTGTTCTGTTATGTCCACCAGCCCTAAACGTAATTGTGGGGACATACATGCTGCCTCCAGGGACCTGTAAGCCTCCCAAACCATGGGCTACAGGGATCCTAGACCGTGTCCTGTCGGTACATCGTGCTATATGTGTGTCCTTTTGATGTCATCTCCAACCTGAAAATGTTTTCATTGTGGTAGGAGTGGTTAACACCTGTTTGAGGGCCAGAACCGTAGAGGGGATGGGTGTGTCTGTGTGACGGTGCATGGGACATACATGTATGTTATTTACTTTTTGTTTTTAACTTATTTTAAAACGTTTATCTACCGCGCGACCTTGTTATCAGTGCGGTTTACATACAACAAGGGTGCACCGTCAGAAGCCTGTTTCGGTGGCTTACATTGTAACAGGAGTTTAAACTTGGAACATACATTGTAAACAGGAGCATAAACCTGGAGCAACAGGGGAACTATAAACAATATGTACAAAATATAATTAGATTTGGATTGTATATACAGGAGGTCTAAGGCGGGGTTCAAGATACATGTGACAGGGTGGCGGTTTGTAGACAATTGGCAGGTGGGTGAGATGAGGTGGGGTGGATGCCATGAGCAAAGTGCAGTAGGAAGATGTGGTGTTTAATTGCCTTACGGAACTGCATAAGGCCTTTGTGGATCTAATCTTCAGGTGGAAGTTCGTACCAACATTTTGGGGCATAGAAGGCGAATGTTCTTTTCTTGGGTCTAGGTATGTCATCTCTGATTCCCCATGGCCCATGTGACAGTTAACATGAGTAGTTACTGGACCACGGCTGGGCTACAGTGATGAAGCTCAGTTGTGCACAGTGCTATGCTATTCGTGGGGTATTGTCACACAACATGATGCAGCTGAAACTGCATACCTAGTAGGGTCTGCATCCGTAGGTGTACACTCACCCTAGGCTCATGTTCCCTCTAATTGTCTGTAGGCTGTGTGCGCATAACATATCAGCTGTGCAGCTTTTGAAGCAAGGTTCATTTTTGTGCGCCACATAACAACACTCGGAGTTATATACTTGAGATTTGACTACACGTCAGAATACAGTATGTACACCACATTGATTTTAATTCAATGAAATGAAAATGGACAATTACTAAATGAAGCGGGATATGTCTAGTAATTACAATCACACTTTTAAATTTTAAGACGACTATGTTGTTTTCTATCAGAATCAGAACCATAATTTTTGTGCGCTCTGCTGTAAAGTTTGTGCGCTCACTCGGCGAGGTGTGTGCGCGGGCGCACATCGCGCACAGCTTAGAGGGAACAGTGGGGCCTAGGCTGTTATGGTGTGTGTCACATTAACATCCGCTAACATACGTCGTAACATTGCTTGTTGGGCAAATGTATTCCCGTCTACTGGAGACAAACATGTGACAGCTTTGGACGGTATTTTGTCACATCCAGCACAGACACACCCCACACAGAGAGAGTAGTGGGTTGTGCGTTGTGCCTGTCACGTTCCGTTTTTAGCCCAGTGGTCCCTCTCAGCTGTGCCAACATGTGTGTGCGCACTCGACTTGCCAAGCAATCACACTACTGTATGACATAGCCCACGGAGAAGAAGGTATGTGAGTTCAGCTCAACATCAACAACGACGTGCTCCAGATGTATAGATGTGTGTGTAGGTATGGTTTGCACAGGTTCTACCATAGTTTGTACTGCATGCAATGTGTCTGCAATTACTGCATCCGGACATGTACTCCACAGGTAGGGTTGTGTACACCCCATTGCCTCTCTGTGGTGTTGTAACACATTAACCATATATTGCCATGGGATGCACAGATGATATCTAAGGGGCACACAGCATACAGAACATTGGGGGTGACATTGCTTCTCACCCACCTTCTGCATACCTGCCGTGAGGGATGTTGCACATGGGCTCTGAGGCTCCCCCATGAGGTCATTGCTCTCAGACTTAAATCATCCTGCTGTGGTGGTAGGCCGGTTTACCTGTTCGACTAGACACCATTGGTGGGTAGGTGCTCATCTGTGGTCTGCAGGGACTCTCCCGGAAAACATGGCCGTTGCCACCGGGACATTACAGGCTCTGCCTCCTCCTCCTCCCCCTCCAGGATTGTGAGGGACGGCCACACATCATCCCCCTCCTCCGTACCCCTCCTCGTCCACCGCACCCCCTCCTCCGCATGTGTCAGCATGGTGCTGTAGTCACCTGTATTGTGGGCAAACACAGATAGCAACACATATGTTTATCGCCACTACAGCTATGTACACGTTGGTGTGTTGCTGCAGACAACACATACCTGATGGTGTGGGGGACCCCAGCATGTGTGCTGCATACAGGGGCCCCCTACACACCCCCATACCTGTCTGTAGCCAACATGTAACCTGCCCCAGGGGAACAGGTGTGTGTTTTAGGTCCGCACACCTAGGTTTGTTTCCCATGCCCTCGCTCTACAGCTATAACCTTGTGCAGTGATCCCCCATGCCGTCTCTGTCACCCCCATCTGGGCCAACATCTGTCCACTCATGGCTGCTCCTTTCTCACACTTCCACCCTGTATTTTCTACCCCTGTTTGATTGTGCATGCCAGTGAGCAGGACATATGTACCTGGGACATACTGTGAGAATACTGATCTATGTGTCTGGCAGTGACATACTGTGCATCGAGCAGCTAATGTTAAGCATCTTGTGCCCATTGTCAGGCACATGTATCAATGTGCGTATGGTATGTCACATAAACATGCACCCCTCACAGGCCAATGCTATATTACAGGGGATTGAGGAGCACTGTTGGGTGGGGGGGGGTAGGTAAGGGCCTGGTACACGTGGAGATGTTTGTGACAGGTCAGGGACTGAGGGGATGAGGGACACATGTTGAATGTGTCCCTGCAGCATGGCAGGCAAACAGTGTGACGCCAGACAATACAAAGACGTGTGGAGCTCTGAGGGGACAGACACATATTATCTTTAGAGACATATGTCATTGTCCCAACACAGATTATCCTAAAGAAATTGCTCCAATTGTAGCAAAAAAGCTAATGAATCTTATTGTTCTTAGTTTATTCCTTGGATGTGAGTCTCAGAATGAATGGAGGAGGATTAGCTACAGGCCACAGTGATTGAAAAGCCTGAGAAAGTCCTCGCTCCTTCCCTTACATCAAGGACACCACATTCCAAGTTTTTTATATTTGAATAAAAGTTCACTCTTGAAAAGCCATTAAGGTGAAAATCCGATATTTCAAACAAATCCCAATGATGTATCGCATATCTCTATCCCTCAGTTCATTAATATATATTTTTTAGAGACTTAGCTGTATGGGATATCAGGGCGAATCTTCACTATTTCCCGACGCAGATGTTCAGCGCTGTCGCGTTTCACACACCGCTGCCCGCGGTTTCTTCGGGGGAACTGCGGTGGTCTCAGCGTTTTTATATCAAATGATTTAATGTCATTCAGAAAAAGCCTTATAGCTTCCGTCTTCAAAACTTCAAAGAATACGCTGGCTTAACGTTAAGCCAGCGTTATTCTTTGAAGTTTTTTGAAGACGGAAGCTATTAAGGCTTTTTCTGAATGACATTAAATCATTTGATGATGAAACGCTGAGACCACCGCAGTTCCCCGCGAAGAAACCGCGGGCAGCGGTGGAAAACGCGACAGCGCTGAAACATCTGCGTCGGGAAATAGTGAAGATTCGCCCTGATATCCCATACAGCTAAGTCTCTAAAAAATATATATTAATGAAACTGCGGGATAGAGATATGCGATACATCATTGGGATTTGTTGAAATATCGGATTTTCACCTTAATGGCTTTTTCAAGAGTGAACTTTTAGTCAAATATAAAAAACTTGGAATGTGGTGTCCTTGATGTAAGGAAGGAGCGAGGACTTTCTCAGGCTTTTCAATCACTGTGGCCTGTAGCTATCCTCCTCCATTCATTCTGAGGACTCACATCCAAGGAATAAAACAAGAACAATAAGATTCATTAGCTTTTTGCTACAATTGGAGCAATTTCTTTAGGATAATCTGTGTTGGGACAATGCATATGTCTCTAAAGATAATATGTGTCTGTCCCTCAGAGCTCCACACGTCTTTGTATTGTCTGGCGTCACAATGTTTGCCTGCCATGCTGCAGGGACACATTCAAAATGTGTCCCTAATCCCCTCATTCCCCTGAACTGTCACAAAAATATCCACGTGTAACATGCCCTTACCTAACCCCCCCCCCAACAGTGCTCCTCATCCCCTGTAATATAGCATTGGCCTGTGAGGGGTGCATGTTTATGTGGACATACCATACGCACATTGATACATGTGCCTGTCAATGGGCACAAGATGTGTTTTCAATCACTGTGGCCTGTAGCTATCCTCCTCCATTCATTCTGAGACTCACATCCAAGGAATAAACAAGAACAATAAGATTCATTAGCTTTTTGCTACAATTGGAACAATTTCTTTAGGATAATTTGGCATTATTGCTCTAAAAAACCCCTAACATGGAATTGTCCCAACACAGGCCATGTTTCCGTGACTTCCACAGGGGCAGAGGGTCGACAACACATCTGCCGTTATCGCATCCGCAACCGTGTATTCCTACACCTTGCCAATGCATTGTCATATGCCGGCGACAGGGAAGGTCCCCATACAGTATGCTGTTCTTGGGGGACTGCTGTAATGCCAGGCGTACATACAATGCTGTGGAGACCGCTTTTACCGTCATTCACTGTGCTATCCACATCCTTTACAACAACGTCACATATGTCCACATCTTTTCTACCTTGCTCAGATGTACGTGTGCGGTGAAGGAGGGTGATAGCACAGTTTTAGATTTAACGCATTTTGTGATCTGCATTGCCTCTACGCCTGCCATATCTGCAGTCTCCAACTGCTCCATGATGTAGGTGAACCGTTCCGTTCGACCGCTGTTAAAGGTTTGTGGCCAGGGTGTAGGTGTACATGTATGAATGAGGTGGAGGAGCACTTGTCAGGGGCACGTACTGCCCCTGCGGCTGCCAGCACAACCAAGCATATGTTGGGTACGTGGCATTTGTGTTTGCCACAACTATGTATTTGTCCTACAGGTCTCCCCGGAGTCTTTGTATTGGCTTGATGTTACCTTTGGGGTGCGCGTGTGTGTTTGTGTTGGACAGGAGTGTGCAGGGGTTTACAGCACAGACCTCTGACACCAGCATGGGTACATGATGGGGCTTGGTAGAGATTTATGGGGGTGCATGTGCAAATGTCTGCCATCTACACAATGGCTATTTCACCAAGGTATGGAGAGGTGAAATATATGCGTAGCATACGTACCTGCATGCGGATCTGCTGTATCCAGGGCCACAGGAAGGCCATATGTGTATATTGGCCCAAGCCTGTCTGCAAACTGCTGCTCTAGGGGCGTGAGCATGGATGGTAGGGGGCCCCCTCCACCTGTGCCACTGGCATGCTGTCGTTCTGCACACAGGTGCTGGCGCACCCCTCTTTTGATATGAGAATACCTCTTCTTTAGACAGTCAATGTCTCGCAGAGGGCCCCCTACCTCGGCAACTGCTCTGCGTATCTCCTCCCACACCGCATTACGGCCTGCTGTACTTGTGCGGCTGCTCTGCCTCCCAAACAGAGCCTCATAGTTCTCGAGGGACCGTAGCGAGGAGGTTGTGGTTCTCAGAATCTGAGAACCGTGTGGCCCTCCTCCTCTGGGTCTCAGGTACAGGGGCCCTTTTCCTCTTCCCAGTGTGGCGGCTGGGTGCAGCCTGGCCCTGTGTTGATGGCCCTGCTTCTGGCTCAGCCGCCATAGCCCCTGCCTCCTGCGCAACTGGTTGCCGCACCTCCTGCACACCCTCACCCTCCCTTTCCCTCATCCTTTCTCTGTCACTCTCTCTATCACTCCCTCTATCCCTCTCTCTCTCTCCCTCTCTCTCTCCCTCTCTCCCACCCTCCCTCTATCCCTCTCAATGTCCCTCTCTCTCTCCCTCACTCTCACCCTCACCGTGCCACTTCCACTCTCCCTATGGCTCTCACTCTCCCCCTGCCGCTCCATCGCCCTCCTCTCCCCACTCCCCTGGCCACACGCAACCTCACCTCACCTCACCCCTTCTCCCTCTCCTACGCCACACATGTCACAGACAAAACAGATATGAGCACAATACTACAAACACAACACAATAAACTGAACAGTACACACCACAATACAGAGACAATTGACGACAATCCACTACACTGACACCTGCTCCTATACCTCCTGCTCTCACACTTCGCTATCCTACCTCCACTCCTCACTCATCCCTCAACGTGCAACAGGCGCGCAGGGTGATTTATACGTTTTAGACGGTTACCTACATTGCGCATGTGCAACTGTGCGACGGCGATGCTTGTGCGCGGCGCGTATGTGACATTGCGCATGGGCGTGCGTTGGTGGATGTGTGTGTGCGTGATACGCATGTGCAGCTGTTAGCGCATGTGCGTTTGAGTGCGTGTGACGTCACACACAGGTGACGCATACGCACAGGCGACGCATACGCCCATGCGTAACGAGTTGCACATGCGCGCCGCCCACAGACAGACGCCCATGCGTAAGGGGTTGCACATGCGCGCAACACACACACAGACGCAAATTAGGGCATTGCTGCACATGCGCGCCGCGCACGGCCATAACCGCGCATGCGCAAGGTACGTACAACATAACCTGGATAAATATGATTGCAGATTGGGTCCACATTGAGGGTTGTTTCGTAGGCGCGGTGTATGTTGGTTGTGAGTTACAGGGAGAGAAAGGCAGCTGTAGTGTATTGGATTCTGTGTGTCTGTATGGTATTGTTCTGTATTTCTCCGTTTACTGTGCTGTATTGTGTGGATCTAGTCTTGTGTGGTGTCTGCTGTAGTTGTGCTGTACATGCATTGTATTGTGATGTTTTGTGTGTCTCCTTTCATGTGTGGGTTGTAAGGTGTCCAGTGTTTAGGCAGGTGTGGGTGTGTTTTGTGTGTGTGTTTGTGTGTGTCTGTAGTTCATGGCGGCTGTTTATGTTGCTGCATGTGCCCTGAGACGTGGGCGGATGCTGCGGTTGCAGGACAGGGGAGATGGTGCCCATGGGGCTGAGGCACAGGGCATGGGTGTAGACCCGCAGCAACTCAGACCTGCAGCTGTGGGGGTGGTCCACACAGGTGCGGTGCGTGGACGACGCAGACGGCGTGCTGAGGTGCAGGCTCGGCAGCCTCGCCTCTACAGGCCCAGAGCCCAGCTCCAGGGCATGCGTGAGGACCTGGTCATCTCCCTGTACCGACTGAGCACAAGGGCTATTCGGGAGCTCTATGAGGATCTGCGACCTGACCTCGAGCCCCTGACTGATCGGTCACATGCCATACCAGGTTTAGTCAAGCTCCTTGCTGCCTTACATTTCTTTGCCTCTGGCTGTTTCCAGTCATCTGTGGCTGCAGTGGGTGGCATGAGCCGCCCCACCTTCTCACGCTGTCTCCACCAAGTACTGCGTGCCATGGTCAGCCGGGTGGGGAATTACATAGCCGTTCCTCACATTGGGCAACAGTGGGGGACCCTGAACCAGGCCTTTGAGGCGTTAGCTGGGATACCACACGTGATAGGAGCTATTGATTGCACACATGTTGCCCTGGTCCCGCCTAGAGACAGGGAGGTGGTGTTCCGCAACCGCAAACACTACCATTCCCTGAATGTTCAGGTTGTATGTGATGCTAATCTGCATATTCTGAATGTGGTCCCGCGGTTTGCAGGGTCCACCCATGACTCCTATATCCTGCATCACTCAGCACTGTTCAGGCAATTTGAGGAGGGACAATATGGGGACTGTATATTGCTGGGTGAGTATTTCCATCTAACCTATTATGTGCTGCATATATGTATTGGTTTATGTAACATCTGTTATATAGGGCGCTGTTTGCCAGCTTTGCATTTGAAAACGTACCTCACGTTCAAAAGACATATGACTGTTATGTGTTTACATTGTTACAGGAGTGTATATGTGGATTAACAGGGGACCTAATTTGAATTGAGACATCAGGATTGTGATACGGTTTGATCATACCCTGCTCATGTTGTTCTGGAAACTAAGCTCAGGTGCAGATGTGTGTCCTGTTGGTGGATTGGTACTAGTGTGTGTGTGTGTCATCTGCCCACATGAGGGGGGGGGGAAGGTTGCTGCCCATCACACACACCTGTGATGGCGGCTCATTTTCTGGTCCTTTTGTTATTTCATGTAACGTTTATGTTCTGGACAATCCATACACCTAACCCTTGTCGTGTGTGTGTGAGGTCCACACACTCACTCAGTACTGGGTTGTCACCCCGGAGGTCGCGTATATACTGGGGGGGGGGGGGGGGCAACATATGATGGGTTTCCCTGACCTTAGCAACTGCGAGTACAGTTTTGCATATGGATGGTCATGCATTTGGCCTGTTTCACCGCAGGAGAGATACCTTTGGCCACTGCAGATGTGTGGGACATAGGCGACGTTGTATGTGCTGATCCTAATGTTGTTGAGCATTGTGGACAGGTGACAACAGGGGCAAGGGACTACATGGGTGAATACAGAGAGGTATTGGTCGCACATACCCAGGTAGGTACTCTGCCTCTGTCCATGTGATTGGTGCAAGCTCATGTGGGCTACGGTGTGCACTTCTGTGGTCCACAGTTTAAAAAGGCTCTGAACATGATGGAGACAGTGCAGAGGGTGGCTACTGAAAGGATAGGTGATTAGCAGGAACCAGCATATGGAGTCAATATGCTCATTTTTGAGATGTGGACCTTGGAGGACAGGGGGTATAGCGGTGATATGGTTGTGACCTTGTCAGACCTCCCTGGCATACATGGTCTGGGTGCGAGGCTCCATCGGATTACATCACAGTTTTGGGTTGTGTACATTGCTGACATATACTTTGAACAGGTGATATGTGTATTGGTGGTATAGTCTAACGTTGGAGGTGGTCGAGATGAGGACAGGAACTGCAGTACAATACGCATGTGCCACACATAGAGGATTTCTATAGGTACAACTGGGACTGTTTTTTTTATGGCAGCATGTACAGGCTCCATAGGCCATGTTTACCATTTATATCAACATATGTATATGTTTCACAAATGCATAGTTGGTGTGTCATATATGTCTGTCAGGATGTGTTCTGCATTTGTTTCGCACGTCCATACCTGTGTAAATGAGAGGTAACATGCACTCATGCATTGACATGCAACATTTCTTTCTGCAGGTGATGCAGGGTATGGGTGTCGCCCCTGGCTGCTGACCCCTGTGCGTCATCCACGGACACATGCAGAGCGGAGGTACAATGAGGCCCACGCCTCCAGCCGCTCTGTCATAGAGCGCACCTTTGGCGTGTTGAAAAGTCGCTTCAGGTGTCTGGATAGGACAGGCGGGCCTTACAATATAGACCTATGACTGTGGCAGAGATTATCATTGCCTATTGCATCCTGCACAACATTGCTCTCAGGCACAATATTCCTGCAGAGATTAATGAGGATCTGGATGATGATCCACCATGCCCCCCTGTACGTGCCAGTGGTGACACACAAGAGGGCACAGCGGTCAGGCGGAGGTTGATTGCAGAGATCTTCTCTGGTACGTATTGCATATATTCCCACATAAATGTGCTGTTCTGTGTGTGTGATGGTCATAAAGGTTTTTGTGTTGGAACATATCACCTTCAGGTGCAACACTGCATTGTCATTCAACTTAACATCCCACGGTCACATATAGCCATGCGTGTGTGACCAACAATGTGGCCGCGGCACAACAGCAGCTGTTGGTGTATTATGTGTGTGGGTGTTGCTACACCTTTCAGATACTTTGTGGGTCACATTCCCAGTTAGTTGGTGGTGGTGATAGCAGTTGCTGTGAAAAGAAGAGTTCGTTGGTTTCATGGTCGGGATGGAGCACGGTGGCAGGCATATGTTGCGGTAGTCACAGTGGGAGGGATGACCCTGTTTGTGGACAGTTCCCCTGCGGGGTATTTGTTTATATTGTACACCTTTTGTCCACTTGTGTGGGTGTTATGCTTGTGTGAGCTGGCTATGTGTGTATGTTGGCTAGGTGTGGTGACACATGTCATACATAGCACAGAGCACATGCTTATGACTGCTTTCCAATGATGTTATTAATTATGTGCGACGGTTGTTAATGCAACCCCACAGTGTGCCCTGATGTATACCTTATCATGTAGCCTTGACATGGATGTGTGGCAGGAGGGGGACCTGCGCTGTGTGCAGCCAGGAGGCCATATCATTGATAGAAGCTGTATTGTGGAGTGGCCAGTCAGTGCATTGTTGCATATGTACACACATACAGAGGTGATGGACGTCAGATCAGCAAAGGGTGGGTTACAGTAGCCAAGTGGTACGCTGCATGTGTGTGTGTATATTCAGTTTAGAGGTTGTCCATGAGGAACATGGCATGTGTAGCCGATGCTATCTCAACATATGCCACATTGCTGGATGTGTCATCAGACTCTGGGATTTGTATGCAGAGGATGTGGTAAGGGCTGTTATTGTAGCTGACTTTGAATGGAGGTTTGGACATGTTCCTGCAGGACAGGTTAATAGACCACTATAGAAGAAGGTACCCCAGATAATCGGTGCTTGACACAGTACAGGTATTGTGGGACCTGTGTCTTTTGGGGATACAGCTAGGTACGTATGACCTAGATTGGCCACTGTTGGATACAGGATACTGTGATGTCTGCTGCTCGGAAAAACCCAGTATGACGTATGGCATATCTTACATGCTGTGGATGTGTGTAGGGCAGGAAAGCACAGTCCACATCAGCAAGTACCTTATGGACCTTGCAAGGGATGTTACGTCCACATACACACAGACACCTAGATGACAGTTATTTGGTTATGGTGCACATATAGGCCATCCATGGTTTGACATTCGCACTCTCACACAGTGGGATGACATGCAGCCATTATGGTCAGGTCACAGGCAGACATGGGGGTGTGGTTTTACAGACGTGGCGCTGACATTGCCATCTATTTGAGCGCATCATCAGCACACAGCTGTCAATAATATTTGGGGTGTGCGAGGTACACTGCAGGATATGTCTTTGGCCAATGGATACAGGAGGTGTTACTGCATATCTCCATGTGTTACAGCAATGTACAGTGGGGTAACATAGAACAGTGGAAGGGCAGTACACACGGAGAGGGGGTATTGGTGGCAACATGGGGGAGACATCCTGATATTGTGACCTTGGGATGGGCCCATAGACATGGGGGAGCAAACACCTATCTTGACCAGTGTGTACAACAACAGAGTGGTAAGGGAGATGACAGGGGGATTGGGGTTACCTTTATATAGCAACGGACACTTCCGTGCTGCCTCTCCCATGTCACAGTTCCGTACAGTGTGATAGTGCACAGCCAGTCCATAGGTCATGTTGTGGGGTGTGACAGCTGGGGGACAGAGAGGTGCAGTGTGTGTTTCACACCTTGGACATGAAATATGTTTGTTTCTCTTGTGTTTTCCACTGCACAGGACATACTTTGTGAGGAAGCTGTTTCTGTGGTGCAGTGCCACCTGACTGGACAGCAGCCACGATGCTGCGGTCCGGGGTAGTTGGATCTACAGCTACATTGTGCCTGCAGTCATGGGCCCAACATGTCGTATGGTATGTGTCATACTGTGCAGATGTTGTGGTGGTTTTATTTCCTTAGGCCTCCCTTACCCATATATCTTGCTGTTGTCAGACATATCCCTATGTGTTTGTGTACAGTATGTCTTCTGCAAAACTGTTTATGGCATTTGTACGACATAGCTACATGTGTATGTGTTTTCGTCTGACTTACAGGAAAATGCACTTGCTGCCTCCCCAACACTGTTATCTCAGCCATCACCGGGGTATCAGGGCAGGTCACTGCGCCTTTATGTCCACAAGTTGCCAGTTGTGCACATACATGCCATGTATCACAGCTGTCCCGCAGACCGACGCATACTGTGTGGGTGCATGTTTATGCGTTGACTGTGTGCTGATGCAGTGTCCAGTCATGGTACATTATCATGTGCTGTGAGGGGTGGGAGCACCTGGGGGGCAGTGGTGACTGTGCTACCTCTACCGTAGTGCTGTTTACATTGTCAACATTCTCAACATGTGGTGTGCGTTGTGAGCATAACTGTGTATTGTGTTCTGAGGGACCACTGTTGAGCAACCTTTTTTTATTTCAGGTATCGGCATGATGTGGACATGCATCAACAGTGACTTGACATGGTGATTCTACCTGTTTGGCTGACATTGTCTCCCTTCACTGTGACCTGATGTGGCTGTGGAGTCGCTCAAGGGATCGATGACGTACACATAATGCACACACAGGGTATGTTGGACCTTTGTTATTTGGGGGTACATGTGGCTGTACCTGTTGATGAGTTACTGTTTGTCTCATGTACATGTCATGGTGCCTGTCTATGCACACGAACAGATGCATATAGTGTGTAGCAGTGTGACATGGATATGGACATGCCCATATCCATGTGACACCCATTCTGCATTGACATTTGATGTGTCAACAATATGCATATTATTTCATGTTCATATTATGTCATGTTTGCCTTTTCATCCGTTTCATCTGTATTTTCACAGGTGCGACTCTCTGCAATTTGTGTTGCTTGTACAAGGTGTCCAACACGACCATACGTATCCTCTCCTGACACAGGACAGAAGGCATCCCGGACACATTTCCTACAGTGCATCTGGCGTCGCCATCCACACACCTTTTGGGGAACAGACCACCATGGAATTGTTTCTTGGGGGAATGGTGCCATTGGATGTTTGACTTATGCGAGTGGAACACATGCCTGTGATGGACAGTATTGCTTTTGGACCGCTGCTTTGGCCATGACGGACCTGTACACCACACTGTTTCTGCCATTCTGGGGCTGGGGGTCCTGCGCATTGCAGGGGACACAGATGAACTTTCACGGACTGTGGCATATTGGAATGTGACACTTGGCTATGCAAGCCCAGGGTTGCATGGAGACGTTTGACCTCACCTGTTGGATTACAGATACACCTTGCTTTTTGGACGCTGGGTTGTAGCAGGGACTGACATTGTCAGTGTATGTTGTACATTCCTCCCCAGTTGTGTAGTTGTTGTGGGTTGGCCATGTGTGTGACATGGCACCCAGGATACGGTCATCTGTTAGTTTCAACACGAGCATACAGCCATGTTAGTGGCATGGGGTGACGATGGAGCGGTCATATTATCTATGTCCACCTGCCCTCCACCTGAACATGATACCGTTTTTCCCACAACAACCCTTTCATGCCCAACAACATCATTGATTGATGTTTGCAATGGGCAAGGGTGTTTACATGTATGAGTGGCATCACTGTATCATGTTGGTATACGGATGGTGCTTGTGGTTCTGACTGCTTATGTTTGTGAACCACAGCATGTGGACCTATGGCTTTTGTGTAGTTCACTGTAGGATGTTTGGCCATCATGTCCATCTTAACATGCTGGTCATTGTGTTTGCTTACTGCACAGACGTGACACTCTGCATGTATGTACACACCTTACATTGCACATCTGTACGGTCCTGTTTATCCGCCGCGGTAATGACACTCTCATTGCGCCATTATATTTGGTGTGTGGCAGTGTGGGTGTCCATTGCCCTCCTTCAATTGTGCATTCCATGTACCGTGTTATATGTGTCCACACACTGTCTAACCAACAAACACTGGAAGGGGCACTCCTGCATGGTGTTATCTCTGGAGCTTTCTGCAGGTTGTTTTGTTTGTATTCGCTCTGGGTTCATGTGCCTCTGCGACCTGTTAGCATATGCTCATTGTGCTGGTGATGATTGCTGTGATCTACATTATCGCATTTCTGATTCCTAGATCAGGCATTAGGTGAGAGGTTGCACATTACGTTCAGGAGTTATTTTCACTTGACAACATATGATGTTTTCATTTGTGAGCCTCCTGTGTTGCCTGATGGCTATGTTGCGAGGGACAGGTGATGTGTTTTGGGTCCTCATCCAGCAACGCCTACGGTTTTCATGCACTCATATGTGCGTGACACATTTGAGGGATGCAGCAGCAGGTGGGGGGTGGGGACCTGATGGCCAGTGCATAGCGTGCACCTGTTGCACATTATATCTCGTGCCCTTCACTTACAGTCAATGAAGTGACCTTTCTGTGGGATGTGGGTTGGTGCCATGCTAAATGTGTTTCTGTCTCTCACCAGGGCTGCACTCACCTTGATATTATGATAACACGGTCTACAGTGTCTGTGAGGGGTGACCCAAATAAAGATATGTATTTGACACACATCTGTCTCTTTTGCTCCTTGATCATGGTGACACACATGCAATGCAATGTGTGCCTTCGAGTCGGTCCTGACCTGACTCCCTGTGACCGTGAAACTCCAGGGTGTTCTGGTCAATGTCAGTTTTCTGGTCATTCGTCCACGGTAATGGGGGGTTACGTGACATGCCCAAGGCCACAAGGAGTGCTAGTGTGAATCGGGCCCTGGTTACTTGATGTCCACAACAGGTTTATGACCAGTAGGCTACTCCTCCACTCTTTGAGCACATGTGCACTTCTATAGACTGGTTGCTGGTCATGTCCATGGCCCACCTGTGCTCACATCCTTGTAGAGTGACAGGTGTGTATATGTCACCCATTTGCAACATCAGTGGGTTTGATAGGTTCCCACATATACCCTCCCTTTGGACTATTTGTTCTGCCTTGTGCTCAGTGTGCTGTTTGTGGTAGTGGTTAGAGGCATGTGTTTTAACACAGTAGTGTGCAGGTTTGATCCCCACATGTGGTTGTTCTGTTGTTTTTCTGTTGTGCTACCTGGACCATTTGGTACCAGCAGGTTCATCAACTCTACACACACCCTTCCCTCTCTTCACTGTACAGCAAGGTGTGCACTCTGTGCTGTTTAGCCATCAGATGTTATCAGTCACATATGTCTCTTTCTTTATGGTGTTTACATGGCAGTGCACCTGGGGGTTTGGCTGTGGTTCAGCTGGTGTGTGGTACACCTGTTTTCATGTTGTGTTCTCTCCTGTCCTGTCCCAGATTGGTACCCATCTCCAGCGAGCATCCTCTGATGCCCTCAGGATTTGGTTTCCTTCCTCTTTCGCATGCTGTATGCACTGCATAACATTTCATTGTGTGTGTGTGCATGTGTCCCTGGTCCCACATACAGACTAGGTTCTGATCTGTACTCAGATGACCTGCATGTCCATTTGGTCATGATTACTGTTGGGGGTTTGCCTGTCCTGGCAGCCAGCATGCGTCTTGTGTGATGGGCTTCAGTATTTCTGTATGCAGCCTCTGCTAATGCACTGATGTTGGTGGTGTGGCCTACCAGTTGTTGCCTTGGCATTTGTGGTGGTGGTCATAGGTTTGATTCCTCTCTGTTCTCTTTGATGTGTATGCTTGTCCTGCATAGGTGGTTTCGATTTGTATGACAGTCATATATGTGCAGATTTGTGCTGCGAGAACATTGTACCCTCATCTGAGATGGGAATCATCCTTCTGCCCATCTTATGTCTCCCAGCTTTTTGGCCATCGTATCCTGACGTGCATGCTGCTACACCACGTCCTGCACTCCTACACATTCCTGCATTTCATCTCTCCCTGGTTGCCTCTCGTGTGTGTGCTCTGCATAACACTGCTACTCCACTGTCATCCTGACATTTCATCTATCCTGCCATTTCAGCCTCCTTCGCTGCACACATCTTCCCATCCTCTGTCAAACACTGACATTGTAGCATGGTACATTACCATCACTCTGTGCATAGCTACAGATGGCCCCGATCACATAACCAAACAGTCACAGCACATATTTAACCACAGCTGTCTCCTTCTTACTAGCATCCTTGCTAATTTGTGTAAATAGTTTGGGTATGTTATCTTGTTCACCAATCATATATTCCATGTACATAGTTTTCCCATGTTATTCCAGGTATATGTTCCTGTTATATGTAACAACAACCAGCCTGTTGTTCAGGTCTTTCTTTTGTTCTCTGTAAACCACGCTCCTACCACATAGTGACATGGACATAAATAAACATAACTAAATAACTGGATATATATGTGTGTCCATTTCTCTAGCAGCCACATGGCCTGGGGCTGAGTTGTGTAGTACAGCAGCTTTGATCTACATCCTTCTATTACCTCTGCATTGTCTTTCCTTTCATCTCTGTGCAGTGTTTGGGTTACATGTGCGTTTGGCACATACCTCTGTTGCCCCTCACATTGTGGGATGTTACTGCTCCTAGCAAATGTTTTTGGGTTCACCTATACATCCTTGGGGCATCTTATGTCACTCCTTCGTTTCAGGCAGCTTATGAGATACCAACTATGGTGCCCTGGGAGTTGCCACCCTTTCCACATGGCCGCTGGGTAACATTATAACTCGCCTTTGCTGACATGGTTGTTTCTGATGTTCGTTCTGTTGCACCGTGGAGGGTGCATTAATGTATGGCACTAGGATGGCCTTCTTTTTAGATGGAAACACAGATTGCTGTTCAGTTGCATGCAGGGAACATACGTACCTCAGCCAACCTTATTCACTGCTGATGTTAACCCATGACCCCTGCACCATCAGTCAATCTCCTGACCATTGTGCTGCACTGCTGTTCCTTCTTGCATGTGTGCACACCTACGTAGGATTTCCATGCGTTACAATGCACAGTGCTGCCAGCACAAACAGTGCTCGTACCTTGCCCTGCCTCATACGGCACCCTATAAAGCGGCCTATAGGCAACATTGTAGGGTGCCTTGGTGGACAGTGCACTTTATAATGTACCCTCTAGGGTACCTTGTAGGGCACCTTATGCAGCACCTTATATTACAGTGCTTTGAGAGTGCATTTGCTAACAGCAGTCACTACAATAAAAGCTTAACATGCCTCCTTCAGCTATATTCATCATGACAGATAATGGCTCAGCAAGCCTTACTCATTGGACACTGTGGGGGATCGAACCCCTGATACATGCATCATTTGTGAGTGTCTTCCCCATTGTGCTGTGGCTCTGTTCACATGCTTCCACATCAGCGCGCCGCCTTAGCCTCACACTATTCAAGTGCCTCGTAAGACATTAGCGCGCCGCCTATTGCTGCCCATTATTTCTATGCCTCCTAAAATTATGCCTCAGTGAGGCTGGTTAACTGGGCACTGTGGGGGATCGAACCCCTGATGCATGCATCATTGGTGAGTGTCTTCCCCATTGGGCTGTGGCTCTGTTCCTATGCTTCCACATCAGCGTGCCACCTTAGCCTCACACTATTCAAGTGCCTCGTGAGACATTAGCGCTCCGCCTATTGCTGCCCATTATTTCTATGCCTCCTAAAATTATGCCTCAGTGAGGCTGGTTAACTGGGCACTGTGGGGGATCGAACCCCTGATGCATGCATCATTGGTGAGTGTCTTCACCATTGTGCTGTGGCTCTGTTCAAATGCTTCCACATCAGCGCGCCGCCTTAGCCTCACACTATTCAAGTGCCTCGTAAGACATTAGCGCGCCGCCTATTGCTGCCCATTATTTCTATGCCTCCTAAAATTATGCCTCAGTGAGGATGGTTAACTGGGCACTGTGGGGGATCGAACCCCTGATGCATGCATCATTGGTGAGTGTCTTCACCATTCTGCTGTGGCTCTCTTCCTGTGTTTGTCCGTTGGCGCACTGCCTTCGGCCTTCCAAATTTGCAGCGCACCGCCTTCTGCCGCTCAAACCGCAAGGACTTAACAGCACATCGCCTAATGCACACAATTTGCAGCGCAAAGCATTCTGAGCCCAATATTAACAGTGCGGCGCACTCTGCCGCCCAGATATGAACAGTGTGCCGCCTGTTGCTGCAAAAGGTTAGCAGGGTTCCCCTTTCTGCCGTACAGGATTCATGTGCCTTCTAGTGCACCTTTAACCATTAATGTTATTGCCTCAAGCTGGCGTTTTTGTGGTGCACAATGGGGAATTGAACCCATGGCCCCTGCACCATTGGTTAGTATCTTCACCGTTGTGCTACGGCACTGTTCCTATATGTGCCCAGCAGCGCCCCACTTAGCCTTCCCACGTGCTATTGTGGACCCGCAAATGTGCGCGCCGCGCACAGGTATGGTCGTTTTTATTCCTTTTTTCTGCCTGACCCGCCCACTCCTTATATGGCACAGGCACACTAACGGGGCCCCGCACAATTTCGGTGTTTCGTAAACATGCCCCTATGTCCCTAATCAGATGAACCACCGTTGTATATAGTTACCCCCTTTTTCTCCAAGTTATACCTCCTGTTAAACGTAATGACCAGACATATGTGAATTGTCGGATGTTTCTGTTCAATGTAAACCGCGCTGATGGCTAATAGTGCGGTATATAAGAATTGTTAATAAATAAAATAAATAAAAATAAATTACATCTGCCATTTGGATGCCTAGTCTCCCAGTTTCTCTGGGTCCTCTTGTAATTTTTCACATTCCTCACGGACTGGAAAAGGGAATAACGAGTGAGGCTATCAAATTTGCAGATGACACAAAACTATAGTTGTTAAAACCCAAGAGGATTGTGGAGAATTGCAAGAGGATCTTGATTGGTTCGAAGACTGGGCATTTGAATGGCAGATGAAATTTGATGTGGACAAGTGCAAAATTACGCACCTAGGAAAGAACAACCCAAACTATGGTTTCACGATGCAAGGTTCCACATTGGGAACCACCACCCAGGAAAAAGATTTAGACGTCATCGTGGATAACATATTAAAACCTTCTGCCCAGTGTGCAGCGGCGGCCAAGAGAGCAAATAGAATGCTAGGTATCATAAGGAAAGAAATGGAAAATAAAACAAAGGATATTATAATGCCTCTGTATCGTTCCATGGTGCAACCGCACCTTGAATATTGTGTGCGATTCTGGTCGCCGTATCTTAAAAAGGATTTATCATTATTAGAAAAGGTATAGAGAAGAGCCACCAAAATGGTAAAGGGGATGGAAGGATGAAGAGAGGCTAAAGAGGTTAGGACTGAGGGGAGATATGATAGAGGTCTATAAATTAATGAATGGAGTGAAATGGGTAAACATAGATCGATTGTTTACGTCATCAGAATATAAAAAGACTTACAGGGTAACCTATTTAAGACTAATAAGAGAAAATATTTTTTCACTCAACATGTAATCAAACTCTGGAATTTGTTACCGGAGGATGTAGTAAAAGCTGCAAGTGTAGCTGGGTTTAAAAAAGGTTTGGACAAGTTCCTGGAGGAAAAGTCCATAAACCATTATTAAAAGAGACCTAGGATATCACTGCTTTACTCAATACAAGCACCGAAGAATCTGTGTCTTTTGGGGATACTGCTAGGTACTTATGACCTAGATTGGCCACTGTTGGAAACAGGATACTGGATTTGATGGACCTTGGTCTGACCCAGTATGGCATATCTTATGTTCTTACAGTGGAAAAGCCTGGGAGCTGGGTTCACACCATAAACTGGTGGAATGGTGGGCTTGTTGAGTGGAGGAGCTGTCCCTAGCAGGGCCTGAAATTGAAGGTGGTATAGCTCTGGGGTTAAATAGCCGGGTAATCCAGGCTCCCTTTCCCCCGCAGTGGGATTGCCCGCAGACCTGCTGAGGTTCCGGGGCTTCCTGTGTTAGTAGTGAGCCTCGCTGCATTAAAATTGAAAAGAAAAAAAAAAGGAACAAAAAAGGAAAGAGCAAAGAGAACGTGGCACCGGGTAAACCTTTAGAGGGCTGAAGGGCCCAGCAAGGGTAAATCTGAAGTGCTGAATTTTCCGGCAGCAGTTTGGCAAAGGAGGGAGCTTTGGGGGCCTTAGTAGCTTATCTGTGCTCTCCATGCGATTGGACCTGCTCCAGTTCTTCGTGCCCATGCACTTGGCGGGGGAGGGGGGTGCATGATGGTGGGTTCTTCAGTCTGCTTGTTGTATGGAGGCTCCCATGGCTTACAGGAGCATGGATTCTGAAGGAGTTGCCTTCAGTATCGCACTGTTTGGAGTGGGGGCTGAGAAATAGAATGCAAGAGACCGGAGACAGAATGGGTCGGACTGAGCCACAGCAGATAAATTCCATGGGGAAAGCGGCCATTTTGAGCCAATCATCTATTTCTTTGGGGGAGGGGGGTGAAAGGCCCCTGGGCAAAGTAAAAACGAAGCTTAAGAATGTGGCACAGCCCATTTCAACACCATGCTCAGCACCTGGGGCAGCGGCAGAGGTAGAAAATTTCTTCTCTCCAGATTTTATTTTGGCATTGCATAAGGCTTACTGCCTGAAACTCAAGCAGACAGAGGTTCCTTCCCAGGCATGGAGCCCTTCCTTAGCAAGGGGTCAGATCACTGTTCCCTCTAAGCTGTGCGCGTGTGCACGCGCACACACCTCGCCGAGCAAGCGCACATACTTTACGGCTCTGATTCTGATAGAAAACAACACAGACGTCTTAAAATTTAAAAGTTATGATTGTAATTACTAGAAATTTCCCGCTTCATTTAGTAATCGTCTATTTCCATTTAATTTGATTAAAACCAATGTGGTGTACATACTGTATTCTGACGTGTAGTCAAATTTTAAAATGTATATAACTCCGAGTGGTGTTATGTGGCGCACAAAAATTTAACCTTCCTTCAAAAGCTGCACACAGCTGATATTTTATGCGCACACAGTCTACAGAAAATTAGAGGGAACATTGGGTCAGATAATGCAGGACACCCTCCCAATGTTGGGGGAACCTCCTGAGAACGGAAGGGGGAGATGGACATGTGGGGGGAGCAGCATTCCCCACAGTCTGCTGTGACAGAGGAATTGGGTGAAGGGCCCTTTGACCTCTGGGGGGAGCCAGCTGTGACAGACCTGGAGGAGGGGAAGCACCCTTCTGGGGATGACATGAGTATGTTCTGGCAATTTCACAGGGAAGAGCTGGCTCTGTTGATTAGTTACTCCCTTGCAGGTCTTAATATCATAGCAACTCTGGTGCTCTCTGAGGAGCCCTTAGAAGACGTCTACTGCAGGACTTCAAGGGCTCCCAGATGTGTTTCCCTGTGCACAGTGTTATTAGGAAGATGATTGAGGCCGAATGGGAGGTCCCCGAGGCAGTCCTGAGGGGAGGTCGGGTGATGGGTCGCCTGTACCCAGTCCCTCTGGAGGATAAGGAACTGTTGAAGATGCCTAATGTAGATACATTAGTTATGGCAGTGACAAGGAAGACGACCATCCCAGTAGAGCAGGGGTCTCAAACACGCGGCCCGCGAGAGCATCTTGTGCAGCCCGCGAAGTACCGGCGAGTAAAAAAAAAAAAATTCCAAACTTGCCGCCGCAGTATTAAGCGTCCCGCGGGCCCCTCTGCCTGGTCCTCTCCTCCCTGCAGTATCAGCTCCAAAAGCGGCGGCCTTCAGAGCCGCGAAGAGAGAGTTTTCTCTCGCGGTTCTGAAGAGCAGCGCGAGAGTCTTCAGAACCGCGCGAGAGAAACTCTCTCTCTCTTCGCGGCTCTGAAAGCCGCCGCTTTTGGAGCTGAATGCTGCAGGGAGGAGAGGACCAGGCAGAGGGGCCCGCGGGACGCTTAATACTGCAGCAGCAGCAAATATACATTTTTTTTTCATCTAATTTGGCTGATGGTGGGAGGGGGGTTAGGACTGGTAATGGGCTATGGGGGGGGGGGAAGGCTAGGACTGGTAATGGCCTATGAGGGGGGTAACTGAAAATGGGGTGATGGGGGTAACACTGAAAATGGGGTGATGGGGGGTTAGTACTGGTAATGACCTATGAGGGGGTAACTGAAAATGGGGTGATGGGGGTAACACTGAAAATGAGGTGATGGGGGGGTAGTACTGGTAATGGCGAATGAGGGGGTAAATGAAAATGGGGTGATGGTGGGGGTAACACTGAAAATGAGGTGATGGGGGGGGGGGGTTAGTACTGGTAATGGCCTATGAGGGGGAAACGGAAAATGGGGTGATGGGGGTAACACTCAAAAAGTGGTGAGGGGGGGGTAGTACTGGTAATGGCCTATGAGGGGGCAACTGAAAATGGGGTGATGGGGGTAACACTGAAAATGGGGTGATGGGGGGGGGGTAGTACTGGTAATGGCCTATGAGGGGGTAACTGAAAATGGGGTGATGGGGGTAACACTGAAAATGAGGTGATGGGGGGGGTTAGTACTGGTAATGGCCTATGAGGGGGTAACTGAAAATGGGGTGATGGGGGTAACACTGAAAATGGGGTGATGGGGGTAACACTGAAAATGGGGTGATGGGGGGGTAGTACTGGTAATGGCCTATGAGGGGTAACTGAAAATGGGGTGATGGGGGTAACACTGAAAATGAGGTGATGGGGGGGGGGGTTAGGACTGGTAATGGGCTATGAGGGGTAAGACTGGAAGTGGGCTATGGGGGGTTAGGACTGGTAATCGGCTATGGGGGGGCTAGGACTGATAATAGGCTGGGGGGTCTGCTAGGACTGGAAATGGGCTGAGTGGAAGGGGGGCTTGAACTGCAAATGGCTGATGGGGAGGGGGGCTTGGAATGGAAATGGGCTGTGAGGGGAGGGAGCTAGCACTGGAAATGGGCTGATGGGGGGGGAGCTACGATTGGAAATGGGCTGATGGGGGGCTAGGACTGAAAATGGGCTGATGCAGTGACTAGAAGGGAGGGGTGCTGTGTGGGACTGGAACTAGAAGGGAGCTGATGTTGGGGGAGGATTAGAATGGGATGGAGCTGGGAGAGTGAAATGGAGAGGGGAAAATATTTTGTGTGGGAGGGAAGACAAATCTACAATTGGCCAGGTAAGTGGGGATTGAGGATGGAGGGGTAAAATTTGAGTGGATGAAAATAGGAATGAGGAAAGAGCAAAAGGAGAAAGATTAATATGTTAAAGCAGATGTAGAGGGAGAATGGAAAAAGCTAGAAGAGAGAAGGACAAATGGACAGCAGACGATGGAGAGTTAGCAGAAGGCACGAAGAAACCAGAAGAAAGTGGCTGGAACTGAAAAAAAATGCACAAAAGGTAGAAAAATATCTTTATTTTGAATTTATTAACTGGAATATGTCAGTTCTGGGAAATGTGCATCAATAACGCCTGCGCTTTGTTTAGTACAAGAGGAAATTAATTTATAGTTTTATTTCTACAGTGTTGTTGTACATTCCAAGTTTGGCTTTTGGGGGGTCCCAGTTTAAATTGTCTTGTTTCTAAATTTGGTTCCTTGTTTGGTGATGGTGTATTCTGCATGTGTAACTGAGCTGAGGTATTCTGTTTATGTAATTCCTATTTGACATTGCTACTTGTTCTCTGTCCCCAGTAGGTCATGTATTGTTATTCTCTGAAATGTATTGATTTAATATTTGCAGTGTTGCCTTTTGATAGGTAGGGTATGGTGCTTTGTGAGTCCTGGTAGTGCTGTTAGGATATGGCGGGTTTGCTATGGGTTCTAAATGGGCAGTGTTTGTTTGTAGTAGTTCCTAATGTGCCTGGCGGCTGCCACTGGATTATAGTAATGTAGAAATCTTTTAGTCTTTCTTTATTCATGCACTCATTAAGAGGCATGTTTACTAAAAGTTAGGGTATGGTAACATTATGCAAATATTTATGCAAATGAGGTCCCTTATGCAAATGAGGTCCCACGTCTCATGCGGCCCCCGGGTTATTTTACAAGTCCTCATTTGGCCCTCAAAGCAATTTGAGTTTGAGACCCCTGCAGTAGAGGGTGGGGTGGCCCTGAAGGACTACAGGACTGGAAGTTGGAGTCCTTGTTGAAACAGGCCTTTGATACTAGCGCTCTGACACTGCAGTCTTCCATTTGCCTCGATCTGATGGCTGCAGGCATTCGCAGCAGGTGAAGCAGAAAAGGCATCCGGTTAAGAAGAAGCCAAGCTAGAGTCAGCGGCAGCGTACATGGTGGATGCCTGCTATGATATAGTGTGGGTGATGGCCAAAATAATGGCTTCAATTATTGCAGCTCGGAGGTTTCTTTGGCTATGCAGTTGGGCTGCAAATGTTTTATCCAAGACCCATCTTAGCAAGCTGCCATAAATGGAAATCCCTTTGGGGAGGCCTTGGATAAACTCTTTAAGGATTTAGGTGATACCAAAGGTAGGTGTCTGCCTGAGGATCGTCCGAAGTGTCCCAAGCAGATGACGCCTCAGCGGGGCCAGCCTAGAGAGTTCAGGTGTTTTTGGCCCGGGTGATTTTTTGTCCTTTCAACGGGGACATTTCAGCAGTCGGGGACCAGGTTTTTGAGGCTTCAGAGGAGCCAGCAGGGGTTTCTTTCTGTCCTCACAGGCAATAGGCAAGAAGCCGCAATGAAGCCAGGGCAGCCCAGGTGGAGGTGGCAGTAGGCAGTCGGTTACAAGGGTTATATACCACCTAGGCCGCGATCACTTCCGACCAATGGGTTCTGAAGATCATTCAGTGAGGATATGTCCTGGAATTTGCTTAACCCCTGTCCAACACCTTTGTACAATCCCCGTGCCAGGCCCAGGCAAATGCCAGAGCAGTGTCAGACACCTTGCACCAGTTGCTCAAATTGCAGGCAATAGTGCCGGTGCTGGTGGAACAACGTGGCTGCAGTAGGTACTCGATTTATTTTGTATTAACAAAGAAAGACGGCTTCTTTCAGCCCATCTTGGATCTCAAACATATAAACAGAGCACTGAAGGTGCCAAATTTTCAGATGGAGAAACTGAGCTCGGTTATGCTGGTGGTGAGACAAGGGGAGTTTCTCTCGGCTCTGGATCTCACGGAAGCTTATCTACATATTCCGATTCATCCGGCTCATTAGTGGTTCTTGCGGTTTGCAGTGCCTGAGGGGCACTTCTAGTTTCAGGTTTTGCCCTTCTGCCTCGCCACTGCGCCATGGACATTCACGAAGTTCATGGTGATAGTAGCAACGGTGTTGAGGTGAGAGGGGATTTTGGTGCATCCCTACCTGGATGATTGGCTTATCTAAGCAAAATTAGAATAGATGGTGCTGGTGGCCACAGCTTGGGTGGTGCATGTTCTCCAGGAGCTTGGCTGGTTAGTCAACCTCACCAAGAGTCAGCTACAGCTGGTGCAGTGGTTGTTGTATTTGGGCGAAGAGTTCAAAATGAGGGAGGGAAGGGTTTTCCTTCCTTTGGACCACATCCAAAAGATACAGCTGCAGGTGGTCAGTTTCTGGAGACAGTTTAGCCCACCTACAGCTGTTGGGGTCCATGACGGCAGCATTGGACGTCGTGCCATGGGCTCGCATGCATATGCGACCTCTGCAGCAGGCCCTCTTGACCCACTGGTCCCCCCAGGTGCAGGAGATGTCCACCAGGCTGCAGTGTCCATATCAGGTGCGGCTGAGCCTTGACTGATGGTTGGACAACTATCATCTGTGGGGGTATCATTGGAACAGCCACAGTGGGTGATTCTCACAACGGATGCCAGTCTGGCTGGCTGGGGGGGCACACTGTCAGGGGCAGGTCACCTAGGGCTGGTGGTCCGTGCAGGAGAGCGCGTAGTTGATTTTTTTTTTTAATTGATATTTTTTACCTTTTACAACAACACATGAAATACAATTACAAAAACGTCATCCAACAAAACTGAACAACCGTACCAGACTACCCCCTCCCCGACACCCTGCAAGCCCACCCCAAAACTATTTAGCCACTATCACTAATACCAGCAAATAAGTCCAGAGCAGCCCATTTATTTCCTGATACCGCCCTCCCTCTGGAGCATGAAAATTTATCTTGCGCTTTCTCAAATTTACAGTATAAACACACTTGATTCCACCATGTCTGCCAGTTTAAACTCGTTGGGTCTTTCCATTTGGTTAGGATAAGCTTTATGGCTACCGCCAGCATAAAGTTCAAGACGAAAAAATGCTTCTTAGGCAGCATTGGAATTCCCGCCAGTGATCTTAGCCCCACTATGCTCCAAGATAGAGGAAGGGAGATGTTAAGCACTTCTTGTATTCTTCTCCAAACTGGAACCCAAAATCCTTGAATGCTCGGGCAATCCAGGAACATATGTTTCAGGGTGCCGAAATCTCCCTGGCAGGTCCAGCATCTCGGGGACAAGTCTTTGCTCCACTTAGCCAACTTTACCGGGGTAATATATGCCCTGTGCGCAAAAAAAACCATAGACTGAGTAAGCGCTGCCGATCGAGATACCCGAACTATTGGACTCCAAAAACAAGTCCAATCTGGCCGAGCTAGCTTGGCACCGGTCTCTTCTTCCCAGAGCTTCTGCAATCCCCTCAGCGAAGCCGAGCCGCTACTCCTGAAAAAGGAGTACATTCCAGATATACCCCCCTTCTTGGCACTCACATCCGTCGTTATCTTTTCCAAGAGCCAGGTATCCTGATAGTCAGCAGGCTTCTTCTTTAAACTGCCGATGCAATGCTTTAATTGAAGCCATTGAAAGTAACACTTTGATGGAATCCCGAAGTCCTTTTGCAGCGCACTAAATGGCTTCCATCTATCCTCTTCAAACAGTTGCCCCACCGCCCAGACACCACATTTCTGCCACTCAGCCCAGGCAATAGAAGACTTGTTAATCTTTAGCAAGGGGTTGTACCATAAAGGTAGCTGGCGTGAGAAAAAGTTATCACTCGCCTGTGACTGAAGGAGACTCTGAAACGCTCTCTGGGTAGAGATGATAACACGCCCAACCTTGGATGCTTCAGGACACTTCATTCCCATCATCAAGTGCGTCGAATAAGGTAAAGCCAATCGAATCTCTAATTCAAGCCAAATAGGCCTCTGCGATAACACGGCCCCATCAGACCAGAAAGCGCCTTGTTTGAGAATCGCTGCCATGTGATACCACTGGAAATCTGGGAAGTGGACTCCCCCCTCAGATTTACTTGCTTTTAGCTTCTTCAGGGCAATCCTAGGAGTTTTCCCATTCCATAAAAAGGACACAAGGATACGCTCCACCTCTTTATACACTGCTACAGGAAACAACACAGGAATCATCCCCAATATATAGTTTATTTTGGGCATCACCGTCATCTTAATAGACTCCAATCGCCCCCACCATGACAAATGGAGAGGGGACCAGTGCAAAGTGAAGGTCCGGGCAATCTCTCTTATCCGTTCCATATTTACTCGTAAAGTTTCATCCAGTGGCGCCCCATACTGGACTCCCAGATATTTTATAAACGAGGGCTCCCATTGAAAGGAGTATTGCTGCACCATGGCTTTATTTGCACACTGGTTCAAAGGAAAAGCCACTGATTTAGTCCAGTTTACTTTATACCCAGATAACCGGGAGTAATTATCAATCAACTGGAACAGAGAGTTAATTGCTGACGGCTGCAGGAAAAACAGTAGATCGTCAGCATAGGCAGATAACTTGATATGGAGGTCTGCGATGCTGATACCCTGAATCTCCGCTGTCTGCCGTACAAATAGCATTAACGGTTCTAGAGCCAGGTTAAACAATAGAGGTGACATCGGACATCCCTGCCAAGTGCCCCTGTGCAGTGGAAAGGGTCGGGACAGCACTTGATTGGCAAGTATCCGTGCGGATGGATTAGAGTACAGCACCTGGATCATGAACACAAACTTGTCAGGAAAACCGAACCATTCCAGCACTCGAAACAGGAAGGGCCATTCCAGCCTATCAAAGGCCTTTTCAGCATCCAGTGATAGGCCAATAATCGGTGAGTCAGCCCGCTCTGCTATCTCTAGCAGGTTGCAAAGTAACCACGCATTATGTGCTGTAGATCTTCCACTAACAAATCCACATTGATCCGGATGTATGAGTAGATGAAGAACTTTACTTAAACGGTTAGCCAACAGCGAGGAGTACACTTTGTAGTCCGCGTTTAAAAGAGAGATAGGCCTGTAACTACCCACCAACTTCGGGTCTTTCCCAGGCTTTTCCAGGACCACTATTGTAGCCTCCGCAAAGGCCCCAGTACAGCTATCAAGATCTCGAAGTTGCTGATAGTACGTCAACAGGTGGGGAAGAAGGTCCTTTGCAAACATCTGGTAGAATTCCACAGGTATGCCATCTGGTCCCGCAGCTTTTCCAGTCTTCATTTTTGCCAGGGCTTCCATCACCTCTTCTCTCTCCAAGTCTCTACTTAAGAGCGCTTTCTGTTCCACATCCAAACAAGGGTGCTCTATTTGATCCAAAAAACTACCCATACCAGCCTCATTCCGTGGGGCTTCCGAAGTGTACAATTGCTCATAAAATTTACTGAAAGCTTCGGCAATATCCCGGTTTTCCTTCAGGGGGCCACGACTATCATCCTGAAGGGCTATAATATGGGATTTGCCGTACCTGGGCCGCAATCTGGTGGCCAGTAACTTACCGGCCCGGTTCATCTTCGTGTAGTAGCTGGCTTGTTGATCAAAGGAGATCTGCTCTACTTCCCTACTTAATATCGAATTATATTGGAAGCGAAGTTTCTGTAAATGGAGAGTTGCTTGAGCGTTCGATTGTTTCTGCAGAATCCGTTCTCCCGCCCTTATCTGCTGGTCCAGGGCTGAGAGCTCATATTTTGCTTTCCTCCTGGCAGCGATGGTGAAGCTGGTAATCTTCGCCCTCAAGGAAGCCTTGAAAGCTTCCCACCATGCCCAAAGGGGCGTATCGCCAGGCTTATTTAATTCAAAGAAATCCGTAATAGCTTGTTGAATGAACACTTTAAAGGAATCCTCCGCCAGGAGAGCTCTAGGAAAGAACCACCCACAGGTCTTGTCAGTGTCCTGCGACTTCTCCATCTCCAAAATAATTGCTGCATGATCCGAAATATGAGTACTCAGTATATCTGCGCTTCTAATCTCCTTAGCTATCACTCTGGACACCAGGAAGAAGTCGATCCGAGAATATGATCCATGTGGATGAGAGAAGAAAGTAAAGTCACTTTCAGTTGGATGAAGCAATCTCCAAATGTCAACCAGCCCAACATCTTTCATAACTGACATCAGCACCTCCAACGCTCTACATTTCTTATTGACTCTACAGGGCTTACAGTCACTTAATTGATCCAGGACCATGTTAAAGTCCCCTCCAGCGATAGTAGGCAGCCCAGAGAATTCTTGGAATACTTCCGCAAGCTTCTGGAAAAAATTGGGAGAGTCACAGTTGGGTGCATAAACAGTAATTAGCGCCAAACTCCTATTCTCTACTACAGCATGGACCGCCGCCCACCTTCCTTCAGGGTCCGCTCTGGTGGCCTGCAGACAAACCTTGAGCGATTTCCTAACTAGGATCGCCACTCCATTTTTCTTCCCTAAGGCAGGGGCATGTACCGCCAGACTGAATTTCTCCTGTTCTAACTTCAATGCCTCCTTCGTGAGCAGGTGTGTTTCTTGTAACATCACAATGTCCGCTCCCTGCTTCTGACAGTACAACAGAATCTTCTTGCGCTTGGCCGGATGATTAATACCTTTTACATTCAAGGACAACACCTTAAGAGGAGACATAGATGAAGGCTTCGGACTCTGTTTACCCCGGGCCTGCTCTGGACAAACAATACAGGAGCTGTATTATTCCAGTGGCTATCTAAGAGGGGCTTGCAAGGCGTCTGGTACTTCCCCGCTACAGCATTAGCAACAAAACATGGGTGAACCAGCATGTTATCAGCCTGGCCACCATGACTCCCAGCATTCCTACCAAAGTCATATACGTCAGTAGGTATACTTGATCCCACCCAAACTTATCCAAGAAAATTGCCACCCTCCCAATCTGGAACACCATTCTGCCTGAAAGACAGTACTGTACACATTAGTATGTCGCAACAGAGCTCTCCCACAATCCATCCCGCCCCCCCCCCCCCACTCCCTTAAGTTGCCTCCATCAAACACTTTGTGAACAAATGCAGAGACAAACATACTACACATTTTAACCTTTATCTCTATGCGCATAGACCTTTTACCCATTAAAGTAACCCGGGTATCTAACATTGCACATAGGAAAGGACACACAGCGACGTCCAGCTGGTTCTTAGAAAGCAGCAATGATCAGCCAGTTC
Source organism: Ichthyophis bannanicus (assembly GCA_033557465.1). Classification (NCBI taxonomy): domain Eukaryota; kingdom Metazoa; phylum Chordata; class Amphibia; order Gymnophiona; family Ichthyophiidae; genus Ichthyophis; species Ichthyophis bannanicus. The sequence goes on from CM066034.1 coordinate 417,763,643, forward strand.
ATTGCATCCGCAGGACCTCCTGTTCTTCTATAAAGTGAACCGCTGCTGCAGGGTCATCAAAAGCTCTAGTGCGGTTATCCAAGGTGATCTTGAGCCGCGCGGGATAAAATAACCCATACCTTGCTTGAAGGAGCTGCAGCCTGGGCCGCAGTGCCAAAAACTGTTTTCTTCTGTCTACTGTGGCCTTACAGAAGTCCGGAAAGAAGGAAATGTTATGACCTTCAAAGGTAATCGCAGAGGCAGTTCTTGCAGCAGACATAATCTGTGAGACAAGCTGATATTTCAACAGGCAGAAAATTATGGGTCTGGTCTGCTGCTTGCGCGGCCCCGTTTGCGCCGGCACTCTATGCGCACGCTCAATTTCAATCGGGCCTGTCACATTCAGACGCAGCATTTTTGGGATATTCTGACTTAAGAAAGAAATCATATCAGTCCCTTCGGCCCCCTCTGGCACTCCTAATAAGCGGATATTATTCCTTCTGTGCCTATTACTTAGATCTTCTATAGCCACTTCCAAGCGTTCAATTTTCTTGTGTGCCTTCTTTAGCTGCAATATCTGCTCCTCGTGCACTTTCAGTGTACCATCGATCTTATCTGTGCGACTCGATAACCTCTCCATTTGAGACTTCAGATCATGTATCTCAGCCTGTACCTGCGTCAATACTTCTCCATTCGCGGCTACGATCTCCCTTACCGCTCGGATCTCCCCAGAACCTCCTTCATTGTAGCATCCGATTCCCGAGCGGCCGCCATCTTGTGTGGGGAGAGGGGCTCCAGCTTGCTCCTTTTAGAGCCCGTATTCACACTTGCAGAGAACTCCAACTTTGTAGGCTTACTACAGGACATCTCCCCTATGTCTCCCACGCTCCAGACATCTGTTTAGGCAGCGGAAAGGAGTTTCGGGGATCAAGTATATCCTAGGATTGCGCAAGAGTCACCGGAGAAGCGTTCCTATGCAGCCATCCTGCAACGCCGCTGGCTCCGCCCCCCGAGCGCGTAGTTGATTAATCACCTGGACATGCGGGCAGTGATGCTAGCCCTGCAGCACTTTCAGTCGGCTCTACACGGAACAGCGATGTGAGTGTTTTTGGACAATGCATTCAATGTAGCATATTAAACTGTCAAGGGGGCATGGGAAGTGCTGCACTCCTGGAAAAGGTAGAGCTACTGTTGTCGTGGGCAGAGGAGCATCTTGTGGCCCTCTCAGCTGTTGGGGGCAAGGAGAATGTCCACGCGAACTATCTCAGTCATCATTACTTAGACCAAGGCATATGGGAGCTGAATGTGGCAGTGTTCCACGACCTCACGTGGTGATGGGGCATTTCAGTGATGGATCTGATGGTGACTTGCACCAATGCCAAAGCTTTGCAGTTCTTCAGCAGGCACACAGAGTGTATGTCCTAAGGAATCAATGCTCTCGCGCATCCATGGCCCTCGGAGGCCCTGTTATACATTTTTCCTCCTAGGATTCTCATAGGCAGATTGATACGGCACATAGAGGCTCTTAGGAGACAGGTGATACTCATTGTGCCGGACTGGCCGAGGAGACTGTGGTATGTGAACCTTCGTCGGTTACTCATCGACGAACCCTGGAGGCTCCCAGACAGCTGCAACCTATTGTTTCAGGGACTGATCTTGATGCCGCAGGTGGATCGGTTCTCGCTTATGGCCTGGCTCTTGAGTGGGCACAGCTGAGGTGTAAGGGCTACTTGCCTTCTGTAATTGAGACAATGCTAAGAGCTCGCAAGAGGTCCACTTCCTTGGCCTATGTGTGGGTATGGCATATTTTCTAAGGCTGGTGCAGTCCGCGAGGTATTTTGCCGGACATTTTATAGTTTCTCCAGGATGGTGTGGAGAACAAACTGACACTTGGGTCTCTGAAAGTTCAGGTTGCGGTGCTTGCTTGCTATCGGGGCAGAGTCCAAAAATCCTCTCTAGCATCACAACCAAACTTGGTCCATTTTCTGCAGGCGGTGAAAAAGCTGTGACTACCGTGGGACCTAAATCTGGTGTTGTTGGTGCTGAACCAGCCCCCGTTTGAGCCCTTGTGGGGGATCTTATTGAAGTGTCTGACTCTGAAAATGGTGTTCCTAGTAGCCATGTGTTCGGCAAGGAGATTAGCAGTGTTTAGATGTTGTTTTGTAGAGAGCCGGTCCTGTTGATTTTTAAGGAGAACGTTGTGCTGAGGCCAGTGCCTTCCATTTTGCTCAAGGTAGTATCTGCCTTTCACATGAATCAGCTAGTATCCTTGCCAGCTTTTTGGAACTTGGGGGACTCGACAGACGAGCAGCAGTTGCATAAGCTGGACATCCATAGCGTCCTTCAGCAGTCTATGGCCCCTATTTGGCGCTCCAATTGCCTCTTAGTACTGTTTGGGGGGCCAAGGAGGGGAGAAGCAGCCTCCAAGGCCTCTGTATCTTGTTGGATGTGGCAGACCATTGTCCTTTCATATGTTGGCAAGGGAAAGCTGGTGCGGGGGATTCTGAAGGCCCACTCTACTAGTGCACAGGCAGCGTCCTGGATGGAGCATGGTTTGGTGCCGTCAGCAGAGATATGTAGGGTGGTAACTTGGTCTACGCTCCATACTTTCATACAGCATTACCGGCTGGTCATTCAGGTGGCAGCTGATGTGCAGTTTGGAGCTTTGGTGCTTCAGGCTGGACTTGTGGGTAGATACTGCCCTCCCTCGGGTAGATACTGCTTTGTTACATCTCAATCGTGTCCTTTTCCCGGTCTGGACTGGAGGGACGATATGGAAGGTGAAATTAGCCCTTACCTGCTAATTATCTTTCCTTGAGTCCCTCCAGTCCAGTCCGGTTCCCACCCAGATCTGGAGCATGAGTCCAGCTAGATTCTTGAAGGTGAGTGGTTGTTGATGTCCGCTTATGGGGCACAAATGGGATGGCTCTGGCTCAGGGACAGTTCCGTTCTTGGCTGGTTCCTGCTAATCAGTTGTACATATTGGCAAGAATGGGTGGAGTGTTCCCGATCATAGAAACCTTTCCACTGTAGTTACCTCAGATAGACCTGTTCTTTGGGGTCTAGAGGTAGTTCTGGTCGACTCTTTCTTTCTCTCTGTTTTTTTCCAGTATCTTTTACTTCTCAGAAGAACCTTGGTTTCTAGTCTGCTTTGTCAATAGGATACTGGATTCCACAGCTGAAGAGAGAGTTCTTATGCTGTGATATCAGATTCCTGTCATACTCAGTCCTCAGCTGCTGAAAGGGGAAGACTCAATCATGTCCTTTTCCTGGACTGGACTGGAGGGACTCAAGGAAAAACAATTAGCAGGTAAGGGCTAATTTCACCTTTGTTCAAACATAAATGGTTTAGCATTTTCTTGAAAAAATATGTTTTCAAACAACAGTCTCTACTTTTTAGACAATTTTCTCTCTAGAAAGCCCTTTTACTAATGTCTTACACTTACCACATGATAAGTGGCAAAACTAACATGTGATAAGTGCAACTATTATATGCTACCTGTTTGTGGTGTGCCCAGCAAGTAGCACACAATCGAACACCAGAAGGCATGGTGCGATTAATGTGAGTGTATCTGTCAACATCCATAGAGGTATTGTTATGTGCACTCACGCTAATTGCCACATGGCTGCTTAGTGCACAACAATTACACTTGCACTAGTGCCAATGTGCTCTCTGCACCCACATTCCACGCCTTCCTCACTCACTTTTCACTCTAGCATGCAATGGCCAATTACCATGCGTTATAGCAGGCAGTAGCTGGCATGCATGCATGTTAGTGTTCTTGGCTGCCAATTACCACATGCTAAAACATGCTTTAACCAGTTTGTGGCCTTTAGAAAAAGGGCCCTAGATGAATTAAAAAGACAGTTGTTTAAAACCGTGTCAAAACACTAATCCAGGAATTGATTGCAACAGATTGTTTTCTTCATTTAAACAAACAATATCAGATAAGTGTTGCTTTGTGTTTTCTATGACAAATTCCAGAAGATTAGCCTTAAATTCTCCACAGGTTCACCTCCACCTTCCCCTCTCCCTCTTCAATCCAAAATCTTTCCCTCACCTTCTAGTCTTGAAAGACTAGAAAAGGGAACTGTTACTTCTGTGGAGAGATCTGCAATTGTGAGTATATACTTCTAGGAACTTTCTGAAAGGAATTATTTTTATTAAAGCTAATTAATCTGTGAACCCACTATTTTTTGTTAAATCAGTTAGTAGCAGCAGTTTAAGTTTACATTTAAAACACAGAAGAGAGCTTCCTGGTTAAATTTCATACCCAGCAGAGAGCTTGTAGTTTAAATTTAATAGTCACTCAGGGCCTAGCATCAGCAAAGTACTTTTAGTTTAAATGTAAAACACAGAAGAGAGCTTTCTGGTTAAATTTAGAACCCAGCACAGAGCTTGTAGTTTAAATTTCATAATAAGTTAGAGCCTAGCAACAGCAAAGAGCTATAATTTAAATCCAATAAAGATTAGCACAAAAGGCAAAACAGGGTCAGTACTCTTTGAGCAGCAAATAGTCTTCTAGAGACCTTTACAAAGAGGCCTTCTACCTAGGAGGCAACAGACCTGTGAAACTTTTTCAATAGGTGTAAACACCAGGTGGCAGATCAAAAGGCCATTTTGAAAGACTCCTTCTATTCAAGCAAGGATTGTTAATCATCCAGGAAGTTGGTCACAGCTTACCTCAGCAGCACAGGCATAAATAGCTCAACCAGAGCTCTGTGATCCTCAGTCTTGAAAGACTAGAAAAGGGGACTGTTACTTCTGGAGAGAGATCTGCAATTGTGAGTATATACTTCTGGGAACTTTCTGAAAGGAATTCTTTTTATTAAAGCTAATTAATCTGTGAACCCACTATTTTTTGTTAAATCAGTCAGGGCCTAGTAGCAACAATTTAAGTTTACATTTAAACATAGAAGAGAGCTTTCTGGTTAAATTTCATACCCAGCAGAGAGCTTGTAGTTTAAATTTAATAGTCATTCAGGTACTAGCATCAGCAAAGTACTTTTAGTTTAAATTTAAAACACAGAAGAGAGCTTTCTGGTTAAATTTAGAACCCAGCAGAGAGCTTGTAGTTTAAATGTCATAATAAGTTAGAGCCTAGCAGCAGCAAAGAGCTATAATTTAAATCAAATAAGAATATAGCTTACCTCAGCCGCACAGAACAGGGTACTGTGTAGCAGCCCTCTTTTAATAAGTGTCATGTATGATTTTCTCCCAGTTGGTGAGAGGTCTTACATGTGCACTAGGTACAAGGAGCTCTTTGCTCTCAGGGAACAAGTCCATTCTCTAGAAGCTAGAGTAGCAGACTTAGAAAACATAAGACAGACAGAGAGGTACATAGATGAGACTTACAGGGATATAGTCCTGAAGTCCCACCTCCAGTCTGGCAGCATCCCTGTTGCCATGGAGGAGAGAGATCATGTGACAGGACAGCATCACCCTGGTGTGGCAGGAAGTGATCCTGTAACAAGGACCTGTCCTCCAGGTGATGTAAAACCCTCTCGCACCGAGGAAGTTTCTCCAGGGCCATGTGCCCATGAGGGAAGGGTTAGGACAGCCGTTATAGTTGGTGATTTGATCATTAGGCATGTAGATAGCTGGGTGGCTGGTGGACGTGAGGATCGCCTGGTAACATGCCTGCCTGGTGCGAAGGTAGAGGACCTCACGCGCCACCTAGATAAGGTCTTAGATAGTGCTGGGGAGGAGTCTGCTGTCTTGGTACATGTCGGTACCAATGACATAGGAAAATGTGGTAGGGAGGTTCTGGAGGCTAACTTTAGGCTTTTAGGTAGGAAGTTGAAATCCAGAACTTCCAGGGTAGCATTCTCCGAAATGCTTCCCGTTCCACGTGCAGGACCCAAAAGGCAGGCAGAGCTCCGGAGTCTCAATGCGTGGATGAGACAATGGTGCAGAGATGAGGGTTTTGGATTTGTTAGGAAATGGGGAACATTCTGGGGAAAGGAGGGGCTCTTCCGAAGGGATGGGCTTCACCTTAACCGGGATGGAATCAGGCTGCTGGCATTAACCTTTAAAAAGGAGATAGAGCAGCTTTTAAACTAGATAATAGGGGAAAGCCGACAGTCGCCCAAGAGCGGATGGTTCGGAAGAATGTATCCTTGAAGGATACTACCAAAAGCAGAGAGGTTCCAAAAAAGAGTAAAGTAGCCCACATGCCCTCGAGTATGGAGCAGATAGAGTTTAAAGATCCCAAATTACCCATGTCTACCAATAGCCAAATTAATATGAATAAAATACAGTCTCTAAAATGCTTGTATGCAAATGCTAGAAGTCTAAAAAATAAGACGGGAGAGTTAGAATATATAGCACTAAATGAGAGGTAAAATATGATTGGAATATCAGAGACATGGTGGAAGGAGGACAGCCAGTGGGACACTGTGATACCTGGGTACAAACTACATCATAATGAAAGAGCTGATCAAATTGGTGGAGGGTTTGCGCTCTGTGTTAGAGAGGGCATTGAGTCAGAAAGGATTAAAGTTTTGCAGGAAACAAAATTTGCTGTAGAATCTCTATGGATTGAAATTCCATGTAAAAAGGGGGGTTTACTATCGACCACCGGGCCAGAATGAACAAATGGATGATGAAATGCACAAAGAAATCAAGGAAGCTAACAAAAGTTACAGCGCAGTAATAATAATGGGTGATTTCAATTACCCCGGTATCGACTGGGTCAGTGTCATGGCAGGACATGCTAGGGAGATAAAGTTCCTACATGAACTAAATGACTGCTTCTTGAAACAGATGGTTCATGAACCGACCAGAGGGGAAGCCATATTAGACCTAGTTCTTAGTGGAACACCAGATCTAGTGCAAGAGATAAGGGTATTGGGGCCACTTGGCAATAGTGATCATAGCATGATCGCCTTTGAATTAATTAGTGGAGGAGGGATAGTACGGAAATCCACAGTACTACCTTTTAACTTTCGAAAGGGAGACTATGATAAAATGAGGAAAATAGTTAAGAAAAAACTAAAAGGAGCAGTTACATCAAGCTTGGGTGTTGTTGAAAAATACTATCTTGACAGCCCAGACCAGCTGTATTCCACGCTTTAAGAAAAGTGGAAAGAAATCCAAAAAACTGCCAGCATGGTTTAAAGGTGAGGTCAGAGAGGCTGTTGTTGCCAAAAAAGCATCTTTCAGGAAATGGAAAAAAGAGCCAAACGGCGAAACCTGGAAACAGCACGAGCACTGGCAAGTCAAATGTAAGGCATTGATAAAGCAGGCAAAGGGTGAATCTGAGAAGAAGCTTGCAGTGGAAGCAAAAACACGAAATAAAGATTTTGTCAAGTACATTCGTAGCAAAAAAACTGTGAGAGAGTCAGTTGATCCATTAGATGATAGAGGAGTTAAAGGGGCACTAAGAGGCGACAAGGCGATAGCGGAGAGACTGAATGAATTCTTTGCTTCGGTCTTTACTGAGGAAGATGTAGGGATGTTACCCATGACTGAAGTGGTATTTAAAGAATTGAAGGAAATATCGATACATCGGGAAGATGTATTACAACTATTAGATAAACTGAAGAGTAGCAAATCACCTGGCCGGATGGTATACATCGAAGGGTGTTGAAAGAACTGAAATATGAGATTGCACACCTGCTATTAGTAATCTGTGAACTACCATTAAAATCATCTCTAATACCTGAAGATTGAAGGATCGCCAATGTAACACCAATTTTTAAAAAGGGTTCGAGGGGTGATCCGTGAAACTACAGACCGGTGAGCCTCACGTCCCGGGAAAAATGGTAGAAACCATCATAAAGAATAAAATTACTCAGCATGTAGATAGTCATGGCCTAATGGGAGACAGCCATCATGGCTTTAGACAAGGAAGATCTTGTCTTACTAATCTGTTATGTTTTTTTGAAAGTGTGAATAAACAGGACAAGCTAAAGAGATAAAGTTTCTAGATGGAATAACTGACTGCTTCTTGGAGCAGCTGGTTCATGAACCGACCAGAGGGGAAGCCATACTGGACCTAGTCCTTAGTGGAACGCCAGATCTGGTGCAAGAAATAAGGGTGTTGGGACCACTTGGCAATAGTGATCATAGAATGATCATGTTTGATTTAATTAGTGGAGGACAGATAGTAAAGGAATCCACAGTACTACCTTTTAACTTTCAAAAGGGAGACTATGATAGAATGAGGAATATAGTTAGGAAAAAACTAAAAGGAGCGGTTCCAAAGGTTAAAGACTTACAGCAAGCTTGGGTGTTATTTAAAAATACTATCCTCGAAGCCCAGACAAGCTGTATTCCACGCATTAAGAAAAGTGGAAGAAAGTCCAAAAAACTGCCAGCATGGTTTAAAGGTGACGTCAGAGAGGCTGTTGCTGCCAAAAAAGCAACCTTCAGGAAATGGAAAAAAGAGCCAAATGATGAAAACTGGAAACAGCACAAGCACTGGCAAGTTAAATGCAAAGCATTGATAAGACAGGCAAAGCGGGAATTTGAGAAGAAACTTGCTACAGAAGCAAAAACACGAAAAAAAGACTTTTTCAAGTACATTCGTAGCAAAAGGCCTGTGAGAGAGTCAATTGGACCATTAGATGATAGAGGGGTAAAAGGGGCAGTAAGAGGAGACAAGGCTATAGCAGAGAGACTGAATGAATTCTTTGCTTCGGTCTTTACTGAGGAAGATGTAGGGATGTTACCCAAGACCAAAGTGGTATTTAAAGGTGATACTGCAGAGGAATTGAGAGAAATATCGCTACACCGGGAAGATATATTACAACTATTTGATAAACTGAATAGTAGCAAATCACCTGGACCAGATAGTATACATCCCAGAGTGTTGAAAGAACTGAAATATGAGATTGCAGACCTGCTATTGGAAATCTGTGAACTTTCATTAAAATCATCTGTAAAACCTGAAGATTGGAGGGTCGCCAACGTAACACCAATTTTTAAAAAGGGTTCCAGGGGTGACCCAGGAAATTACAGACCGGTGAGCCTGATATCAGTACCAGGGAAAATGGTAGAAACCATCATAAAGAACAAAATTACACAGCATGTAGATAGTCATGGCCTAATGGGAGACAGCCAACATGGCTTTAGACAAGGAAGATCTTGTCTTACTAATCTGATATGTTTTTTTGAAGGTGTGCATAAACAGGTAGACAAAGGTGAGTCGGTTGATATAGTATATCTGGACTTCCAGAAAGCTTTTGACAAGGTCCCCCATCAGAGACTTTTGGCGAAACTAAAAAGTCATGGGATAGGAGGCAGTGTACTATTGTGGATCGGGAACTGGTTAAAAGATAGAAAGCAGAGGGTAGGGCTAAATGGCCAATATTCCCAATGGAAAAAGGTGAATAGTGGAGTACCCCAGGGATCTGTACTGGGTCCGCTACTTTTTGACATATTCATAAATGACCTGGAAAAGGGAATAACTAGTGAGGTTGTCAAATTTGCAGATGACACAAAACTGTTTAAAGTTGTTAAAACCCAAGAAGATTGTGGAAAACTGCCGGAGGATCTGGATAAATTGGAAGACTGGGCATCCAAATGGCAGATGAAATTTAATGTGGACAAATGCAAAGTTATGCACCTAGGAAAGAACAACCCACACTATAGTTACACGATGCAAGGCTCCACACTAGAAACCACCACCCAGGAAAAAGATTTAGGAGTCCTCGTGGATAACATGTTAAAACCCTCCGCCCAGTGTGCTGCAGCGGCCAAGGAAGCAAATAGAATGCTAGGTATCATAAGGAAAGGGATGGAGAATAAAACAAAGGATATTATAATGCCTCTGTATCGCTCCATGGTACGACCGCACCTTGAATATTGTGTGCAATTCTGGTCACCGTATCTTAAAAAGGACATAGTTATTAGAAAAAGTACAGAGAAGAGCCACCAAATTGGTGAAGGGGATGGAAGGCTACTCCTATGAAGGGAGGCTAAAAAGGTTAGGGCTCTTTAACCTGGAAAAGAGACGGCTGAGGGGAGATATGATAGAGGTCTATAAATTAATGAATGGAGTGGAACGGATAAACGTGGATCAATTGTTTACGCTATCAGAATATAGAAAGACTAGGGGACATGTAATGAAGCTACAGGGTAAACTATTTAAGACAAATAAGAGAAAATATTTTTTCACTCAACGTGTAATCAAACTCTGGAATCTGTTACCGGAGGATGTAGTAAGGGCTGTTAGTATAGCTGGGTTTAAAAAAGGTTTGGACAAGTTCCTGGAGGAAAGGTCCATAAGCCACTATTAAAAAGGGACCCAGGATATCAATGCTTGACCCAGTACAAGCATTGTGGAACCTATGTCTTTTGGGGATATTGCTAGGTACGTATGACCTAGATTGGCCACTGTTGGACCTCGGTCTGACCCAGTATGGCATGTCTCATGTTCTTATGTTCTTATGTAGGTGGACAATGGTGAGTCAGTTGAGATAGTGTATCTGGACTTTCAGAAAGCCTTTGACAAAGCCTTTGCCAAAAGTCAGAGACTTTTGGCAAAACTAAAGAGTCATGGGATAGGAGGCAGTGTACTACTGTGGATCAAGAACTGGTTAAAAGATAGAAAGCAGAGGGTTGGGCTAAATGGCCAATTTTCCCAATGGAGAAAGGTGAATAGTGGTGTACCCCAGGGATCTGTGCTGGGTCCGCTGCTTTTTGACATATTCATAAATGACCTGGAAAGTGGAATAACGAGTGAGGTTATCAAATTTGCAGATGACACAAAACTATTTAAAGTTGTTAAAACCCAAGAGGATTGTGGAAAATTGCAAGAGGATCTTGATAAATTAGAAGACTGGGCATCAAAATGGCAGATGAAATTTAATGTGAACAAGTGCAAATTTATGCACCTAGGGAAGAACAACCCAAACTATGGTTACACAATGCAAGGTTCCATATTAGGAACCACCACCCAGGAAAAAGATTTAGGCGTCATTGTGGATAACATGTTAAAGCCCTCGGCCCAGTGTTCAGCGGCAGCCAAGAGAGCAAATAGAATGCTAGGTATCATAAGGAAAGGAATGGAAAATAAAACAAAATATATTATAATGCCTCTATATCGTTCCATGGTGAGACCGCACCTTGAATATTGTGTGCAATTCTGGTCACCGTATCTTAAAAAGGATATAGAGTTATTAGAAAAAGTTTAGAGAAGAGCCACCAAAATGGTAAAGGGGATGGAAGGATATTCCTATGAAGAAAGGCTAAAAAGGTTAGGGCTCTTTAAGCTGGAAAAGAGACGGCTGAGGGGAGATATGTTAGAAGTCTATAAATTAATGAACCGAGTGGAACGGGTAAACGTAGATCGATTGTTTACGTTATCAGAATATAGAAAGACTAGGGGACATGCAATGAAACTACAGGGTAAACTATTTAAGACTAATAAAAGAAAATATTTTTTCACTCAACATGTAATCAAGCTCTGGAATTTGTTACTGGAGGATGTAGTGTAGCTGGGTTTAAAAAAGGTTTGGACAAGCTCCTGGAGGAAAGGTCCATAAACCATTATTAAGAAGGGACCCAGGATATCAATGCTTGACCCAGTACAAGCATTGCGGAACCTGTGTCTTTTGGGGAAACTGCTAGGTACGTATGACCTAGATTGGCCACTGTTGGAAACAGGATACTGGGCTTGATGGACCTTGGTCTGACTCAGTATGGCATATCTTATGTTCTTATGTTCTGATACCCTTTCTTCCTTTTCTGAAATCACCAAGGAGGAAATTGCAAATCTTCTCTCCTCCTCTAAATTGACGACTTGCTCCTCTGTTTTCATCCCCACATGTCTACTAAGCTCTTTCTCTTCCACTGTTAACCCCTCCTTCTATTATATCCTTAACCTATCACTTTCCACTGCAACTGTTCCTATAGAATTCAAACATTCTTTGGTCACACCTCTTCTCAAAAAGCCATCACTAGACCCTACCTGTCCTTCCAGCTATCGGCCTATCTCTCTCATCCCCTTTGCTTCACAGCTACATAAATGAGCAGTTCACCACCACGGTCTTGACTTTCTTTCCTCTCAAGCCCTTCTGGATCCACTGCAGACTCAGGAACTCTGCTCCTCTGGCAGATCGCTTTTATTTGTGCCTTTCTCTGACATTGACAGTTCCAGAGTTTGTTCATTCCATTTTGCTGCTCTATATGCCTGGAACAAACTACTTGAGTCTGTGTGTTGGGCTCCTTCTCTAGCTCTATTGAAATCCATGCTAAAAACCCACCTCTTTGAAGCTACTTTTGGATCTTGATGCTCCTCATTCTCTTGTCCACTACTTATATGTATCTTACCAAACTCTAGTCCCCAGTTTTGCTTGTGTTTTGTCTTGATTAGATTGTAAGCTCTGAAGAGCAGGGACTGTGTCTTACATCTATATGTAAAGGATGTAGTAAAGGTTGTTAGTGTAGCTGGGTTTAAAAAAGGTTTGGACAAGTTGCAGGAGGAAAGGTCCATAAACCATTATTAAGAAGGAACTCAGGATATCAATGTTTGACCTAGTACAAGCATTGTGGAACCTGTGTCTTTTGGGGAAACTGCTAGGTACATATGACCTGGATTGGCCACTGTTGGAAATAGGATACTGGGCTTGATGGACCTTGGTCTGACCCAGTATAGCATATCTTGTGTTATGCTCTTATGATTTTTTAAAGCGCTTCCGTCAGTATTGGAAGGAAGAGGTAGGGTTGTCCCGGATGGGATTAATGGGTCAGATGTATGTTCAGACGTTGATGGGGGCTTTCCGCCCCAATATTGCGTTAGCCTGTAAACAAATGATAGATAATTGGTTTAATGTCACACCGCCCCCCCCCCCCCCCGAGGAGTTAGAGCAAGTAATTATGTCTAAAGATGCAATCGGATGTTTTGTGGAACCCGCAAAGGGGAAACCACGAGATGGATCAGGTAAACAGATTAGTCATGCTTTTCAGGATCCCCAAGGGGGCCAGGGGTTTGGCCCATGGGGATCTTGGATACCTCCACTGATGTATAACTCGGTTGGAGGAGGATGCCCCCCCCCCCGTATGAAGGACGGGGTAGGGGAAATTGGGTATAGCGAGGAAGGGGAAGAGGAAGAGGAGGACTACAGGGACTCCCTAGAAATCAGGGATGTTTTGTCTGCAAGCATCCAGGCCATTGGAAAAATGAATGCCCACAGCGTGCATTAGTACCTTATACTATCAATGCTGTGGGTTCCCCTAGTGCACCGGAATACCCACCATATGCCAGTGTACCATCTCCGTTGGCACCCATTACGCCGGGGGGTCTCCCTCTGCTTTTGTGCCTGCTGCCCCTATTGTTCCAGGCCATTGGCCAGGGATGCGACCCTCAGCCTAGGGGTGCCTTGAAGCCGCTGTCCCTGCCTGGGTGCAATTAACTACAGAGTGGCAGACCCCCCCAAAATGTATATTGTGGGTAGATGGAAAACCTGTAACCTTTGTGGTGGATACTGGGGCTACTCACTCTACTTTGCATTCCACATTGTATGAGGTCCCCCGAACGCCTGGGCTGGCTTCTGTAGGAATTAATGGGACAGCAATAGATTCAGCTCTTACAGAACCCTTACCTATTCTAACCCCTATGGGACATCAAGTATTACCCCATGTTTTTACCATTTTATCTGCTTGTCCTGTCAGCTTAATGGGTAGAGACCTGTTGTGTCAGTTGGACACTACTTTGGTCTCATCCCCGTCTGGTTCATTTTCCTTGTTTTCCCCCTATTTTTTTGTTCAGCCGGGCAGGCCGACTATATTGATGGATGTACCGGCACAGGTGTGGGCCCCTTCATCTATGGATGTCAGGTTCCTCGATTGCACTCCTTATGAAGCCCTGCTGATGTCAGATGCTGCTCCGGTTTATTTAAAACAATACCCATTAAGGGAGGATAAGGAAGAGGTGATTGCCCCTATGATTGCTGATTTGCTTACAGCTGGGGTACTAATCCCCACCGTTTCTCCCTATAACATTCCCATAAATCCGGTTCCCAAAGGAATGGGCTATCGCTTCATGCAAGATTTGCGGGCGATAAATCAGTTGGTTGTTCCCTTAGCCTCTGTCATGCCTGATATTACTTCCCTGCTTACACTGATTCTGGTCACAGCCACTAGATTCACGGTCATGGATTTGGCTAATGCTTTTTTATCCATCCCCATCGCCCCTCAGACGATGCCCCTTTTTGCTTTTACTTTCCGTGGGACACAGTATATGTGGACCAGGCTGCCGCAAGGGTATATTGACTCACCTGCCGCTTATTCTCTGGCTTTAAAATTGTCCTTAGTATCATGGCATCCACCCTACTCCTCCATCCTCCTTCAGTATATGGACGATTTATTGTTATATGCGGATACGATGGAGGCCTGTGAAAAGGACTCATTATCCTTGTTGTACTTCCTACCTGAAAACGGACAGAAAGTTTCATTTTCTAAGCTGCAATGGTGTTGCCTCTCTGTGACTTATTTGGGATTTGAATTATCTCATGGCCAACGGTGCCTGTCGCTTGAACGCGTGCAGGCCATCATGAGGGTTGCCCCCCACCCCCCCTCTACAGTTACACAAATGCTCTCCTTCCTGGGTTTAGTCTGCTTTTGCCGACAATGGATCCCTGATTGTTCTTATTGGGATTCTATTTTGCGTGCTGCTACTTTGAAACTACCTCCGACTGCTCCTATTCAATGGACTCCTGTGATGGACACTGCCTTTTGTACATTGAAACAGTTGTTAATTTCAGCTCCTGCTTTAGGCCTGCCTGATTACACCCGCACCTTTCACTTGTATGTAAAAGAAGGGGGAGGATCAGTAGCAGCCATCCTAGCCCAAGAGCATGGAGGATCATATCATCCGGTGGCATACTTTTCTAAAAGGTTGCCATTGCAAGTCCAAGGCATGCCCGCATGTTTGGGAGCCTTGGTGACGGCAGCCTGTGCAGTACTTATGGTGGGTCCCATCACGTTGTCGCATGCTACTATTTTATATTCCTCTCATTCAGTTTTGCATGTGCTCTGAAATTTAACCACTCAATACATGACTTCTCAGCGGCTGAGTGGGTATGAGGTCATTCTCACGGCCACAGAGGGTCTGCAGGAAAAACAGCAATCCCTTGTGGTGGTTCCTTTAGTGGCATTACATGCCTTGTTATCATTAACTGACATTGAAGAAGAGGAAAGTTTAGAGCATACCTCAGATGTGCATGACTGTTTAGAAATTATTAATAGAGAAACTGCTGTCCGACCAGATTTAAGTACAATGCCAACTGAGGGTTCAGAGAATGTATATGTAGATGGCAGTTGCTTCCACCCTTCGGATAATGTGTATACGGCGGCATACACTGTTGTATGATTGCAAAATGCAATGTGTGCCTTCGAGTCAGTTCTGACTCCTGGCGACCCAGAAGCTCCTGGGTTTTCTTGGCAGTGTCACCGGAAGTAGATTGCCAGGCCTTTCTTCCGAGGCAGTGGAGGGTTAAGTGACTTGCCCAAGGCCACAAGGAGTGCTAGCGGGAATTGAACCCTGGTTGCTTGGTTACCAAGCCAGCGCTCTAACCACTAGGCTACTCCTCCATTACCATCCAAAATATTAGAAGCAACTGCGGTGCCATATGCCTAGGCGCAGGTCGCGGAGTTATGTGCCCTTATTGCGGCCTGTTGGTTATTTACAAATAAATCTGTTAATGTATATACTGATAGTCAGTATGCTTTTGGCGTAGTGCATGATTTTAGTTGTATATGGGCAAGGAGAGGGTTCAAGGCTGCAGATAAGAAGCCCATTTCACATTCCCAGTTAGTAACAGAATTATTGCATGCCTTGTGTCTACCATAGCAAATTGCTATTATTAAATGTGCAGCGCACACGGGAGAACAAACAGAGGTGGCTCAAGGGAATGCTCTAGCTGATTGGGCAGCACGAGAGACCGCTTTGCATGTGGTGAAGGAAAAAGGGGAGGGAGTTGAGTCGGTTTTGGCGGAATATTATATGATTCCGATTGAGGGAGTCTGTTCACCTCAGGTGCTGCAACACGCTACAGACCTGGAGGATGTACAATATTAGGAAAGACAAGGTTTAAAATTACAGGAACAGAAGGGAGGTTCAGCTTGGATAAGGACTTAGTGTCACTGGTGACATTACAACTAGGACAATGTTTAACATGTGTCCGAAATAATGTCCAGGTTGGGAAATCAGCTGGGCAATTGGAACATTTGCCACCTCCACAGGGTCCCTTTCAAGCCTTGCAAATTGATTTTACACATATGCCAAGGGCAAAAGGAGGGGTTAAGTACTTGTTGGTTATAGTCGACAGATTTTCTAAATGGGTGGAAGCCTTTCCTACAGTAAAAAAGGATGCTAGAACAGTTGCTAAAATTTTATGGAAAGAAATTATACCCCATTTTGGGTGCCCCCTTACTATAGACTCTGATCAAGGACCTGCATTTGTTGCTAAGCTTTTACAACAAGTGGTACACCTGTTTTCTATACAATAGAAATTTCATGTCCCTTATCACCCTCAGTCCTCCGGTGTGGTAGAAAGAATGAATAGGACAATAAAGGACAAGTTGCGAAAAGCCACTAATGGAACTTTTACAAATTGGACACATTTTCTACCAGCAATATTAGCAGAGATTCGACTGGCCCCTATGAAAAATGGTCATTCTCCTTTTCAAATTTTAATGGGATGTCCCTTCCCCTTTCCCTGGAAATGGTCACAGGGCACTGTTGTTACTGGTGATGATTTGGGACTAGCCCAAGAGGAATATGCTTACCAGCTGTATATTTACAGAAACTCGCCAGTCTCGCCATGCCCACATCACTCCTTTTCTCAAGCCGCTTCACTGGCTACCCATCCAAGCCCGCATCCAATTCAAACTCCTCCTGCTGACCTATAAATGTATTCACTCTACAGCCCCTCATTACCTCTCATCTCTTATCTCTCCCTACATCCCCACTTGGCAACTTCGCTCCGCTAAAAAACTACTTTTTTCTAGGCCTTTCACTTGCACCGCTAACTCCCGACTTCGCTCCTTTCACCTCGCTGCACCCCACGCCTGGAACAGCTTACCTATGTCTATACGCCAAGCACCCTCTCTGGCCCTCTTCAAATCCAGGTTAAAGACACACCTCTTCACTGTCGCGTTCAGATCCTGACTTCTATCCTTCATCTTAACCTAACCCTCACCTTATGACCGAACTGACCGAACACACTATCAAAACGCTTTTAGTGTGTAAAAACCATATTGTACTTTGCACTGATTGAATAATGCTCTGTATCGTTGTGACTAGATTATAAGCTCGGAAGAGCAAGCCTCTGAAGAACAGGGACTGTCTCTTGTATGTATGTCTGTACAGCGCTGTGTGCATGGCGCTATATAAGTGTTAAATAGTAGTAGTAGTAGAAACTATTTGGGAAAGTATATGATGCTTTGCTGTTTCCCTCTGCAGGGCCCACACATCCTTTTTGGGCCGGAGATACCGTTGTTGTTAAGGCACTACATCATCATGGCTCCTGGATACCCCCATATGGAGAACCGACCACAGTGATTGCAACTACCCGGACGGCTGTTCTAACAGAGGATCAACCCACATGGATTCACGCATCCCGGATCAAGAAAGCACCAATTAACCTAGGCGGTACGCCCATAGGAGGCTCAACGAAGGCACCCACAGAAGATTTGCCTCAGGATTGAGGCCATAATGCGCGGAATTGCGCTGACTTTTGTTTTAGTACTTTTGTGGTGCCCCCTTCAGCCCATTTTTGGAACTGCAAATATGGCAATATTACTTGCACAAACTACCTTAAATGTGTCAGATTTTTGTGTGCATAGCTCGTTACAAGCTGGAGCCTTTTATCAACATGCCTTATTGCTGTGCATTCTAATCTATGTGAAATGCAGAAATTTACTGTACTTGACAATTTGAATTGTACTCAACCCCATGTTTCATTTTCTACCTTTTCTTATCACATTGGTGTTACTCGTCCCTCTCCAGCCCGTTTTAACCAGGTCCCTTTTTCCTTGCGAGTTGTCTCTACTCTTAATGCTACTGATTGTTTTATTTTTGTATATGCTACCATTCGTATTTTTAATTTATCTAATACTGCTTTGCATTGTATGTCCACTACTTCTGTCTCTTATGCTTACGTTCTGATGTATCTCCCTTTGGGGTGTTTTTTATTATGTGGCCGCACTGCTTACACTTATGTTCCTATAAATGCTACTGGTGGCCATTGTACCTTTGTTAGGCTTACTACTGCTGCTTTTTCCCATATTCTCCTCAACGTTAGTTCCCCGCTTTCCCGATTACGTTCTCTTCGATCACAGCCTATGCCATCCACCTGTAATTCCAATGTTGAACCTTATAGTGATGAAACAGCTCTAGACTTAGCATTATCTATTGTTGGTGCCCCTGGATTAGCTTTACATAATGTGATGGAAATTAATCGCATTGATTGTTCCTTAGCTAAATCCATTAATCTTACCTCTTCTATACTAGCTTTCATGAATCATGTCTGGTTTGCGTACAGCCATTTTGCAAAATAGACTGTCGATAGACTTTCTTCTTTTACGCTTAAACCATGGGTGTGAGGAATTTGAGGGTATGTGTTGTTTTAATCTCACTGATGAGAGCATCCCTATTAAGGATTTACGTACACTTGCTTCCCAGATTACTGTTTCCTCTGCTGTTAATTGGTGGTCCTCTTACTTCTTGGTTTTTGGGTTTAGGGGCTGGGTTACGTGGCCTGTTGATGTTTACCATTGGCTTTTTGGTCATTGCCCTCATTACCTGTTGTTTTTGTCCCTTGTCTGTTTGCGATGCCGTCCCCCATCCCCCCCCCCCCCACCCCCCGTTCAGTGAGTGCTTTTCCTTATTACTATTTCCATGTCCCCTCCTCCCTGACCCCACCTAATAATGTTTATGATGAGTTACCTATACGTCATATTTGGTGGGTACTGGGTACTTTTTGTTTTTTCTGATATGTTATGGGTGTGTCCGTTGGACACAAAGGGGGGATTTTAAGGGTTAAGATTATGAAAGCAATGAGTTTCTAGCAATGAGTTTAATAAGATATGAGCTTAGTAAGATAGTATTAACAAACATGGGTTTCTGAGAATCGTTATTATACTATCTAACTGTGTTTAGAAAAACTATGTATATGACTGTACTATGTTTAGATCTTAGCTGCATCCTGTATGCTCATACTGCCTGCTCTATTGTATATTCATTTCCGTGTATTGTATAACTTGCTGGTGCAGGGGTATATAAGAAAGAAAGCCCTTATAGAGAGTGAATAAAGATTTGTAGGCTGCCTAAGTTGTACCAGTCTTTATTCCTAGGTACCTGAGGCATCGAGGTGACAGAGGACCAGCGGCGGTAAGCCCTGGTGAGGTGGGAGTGGTAAGTGGGAAAGAAAAGAACCCCTAACAATTGCCAGCTCCAGACTTTGTTCATTCCATCTTGCTGCTCCTTATGCCTGGAACAAAATACTTGAGTCTGCATCAGGCTTCATCTCTGGCTCTTTTCAAATCCAGGCTGAAAATTCACCTCTTCGAGGTCGCTTTTGGACCCTGATTCACTTTTTCTATGTGCTTCCTTACCATTTCTCTGCTGAAGAGATTCCTGGCCCTCCAATGACAGATGTATTGAATGCATTTCAATTGTTAGAAAATTCTGAATCAGATTTAATAACTCCTGCTACTTGTTTGATAATCTTGGCTCTTGTATCTGATAGAGTGATTACTCAGAATGTTTTTTCACAAGAGAAATGCTCCCTTCAAGGGCTGCCTGGTCAGGATTTTCCTCGACCTGGCTAGGGTGACCCAACATCACAGGTGGGAGTATCTCATCCTGTGCCCTTGGGTCCTTCAGCTAGGTAGGGCATTTTTTCTCAAATACCCATGTAAATGCTTGGTCAGACTATAGAGTCATTCATATGTTTTCTTATTTTCTTTGCAATTGATTTCTTTCTTGAATGCCCATGAGTTCTCAGGGTTCGAAATTGGTGAATCTCCTGTCCATGTCATAGAGTGAACTGGTCGTGCCAGTCTCAGCTTGCCTGGGTTACTTTGTATTTCATTGTTATATTTCTCTTTTTACTTTTATCTTGGGTCTGTACATTGTGGACTAGAGGTTGGATGGTCAATATATTTGCTGTCATACAATTTTGTTGCAGATTAGAAACATAGAAACATAGAAATATGACAGAAAAAGACCAAATGGCCTATCTAGTCTGTCCTTTCATATCAATAGCTACAACAGTCCCCTTTTTACCTTTAGAGATCCTCTGTGTTTGTCCCATGCTTTTTTGTATTCAGTTACTTTCCTCATCTCTACCAACTCCACTGGGAAGACTATTCCACGGATCCACTACTCTTTCCGTAAAGAAATATTTCCGCATATCACTCCTGAATCTATCTCCCTTCACCCTCATCCCATGTCCCCTCGTGCAGAACTTGCTTTCAATTGAAAGAGGCTCTCTCCCTGAACATTTATGCCACGGAGGTATTTGAACATCTCAATCATATCACCTCTATCCCGCCTTTCCTCTAAGGTGTACATATTAAAATCCTTAAGTCTGTCCTCATATGCTTTATAATGAAGACCACTAATCATTTTAGTAGCCATCCTCTGCACCGACTCCATCCTGTTCACATCCTTTTGAAGGTGCGGTCTCCAGAATTGCACACTATACTCCAAATGAGGTCGCACCAGAGACTTATAGAGAGGCATTATCACCTCCTTTTTTCTGCTAGCCATTCCTCTCTGTATGCACCAAAGCATCCTTCTAGCTTTTGCCATCACCTTTTCTACCTGTTCAGCTACTCTAATGTCATCAGACACAGCCACGCCTAGGTCCCGCTCTTCTTTAGTGGACAAAAGTACTTCATTCCCTATACTATATTGCTCCCTTGGATTGCTGCAGCCCAAATACATGACCTTACATTTTTTAACATTAAATCCCAGCTGCCAAATTCTAGACCATTCTTCAAGCTTAGCTAGATCCCTCCTCATGTTATCTACACCTTCCTGGGTGTCTACCCTATTGCAGATTTTGGTATCATCCGCAAAGAGGCAAACCTTACCCGACAGCCCTTCTGCTATATCACTAACAAAGATATTAAAAAGAATTGGACCAAGGACAGATCCCTGGGGCACACCACTGGTAACATCCTTCTCGGAGTGAACCCCATTTACCTGTATTCTTTGTCGCCTCCCATTCAACCAATTTCTAACCCAAGCAGTAACTTTAGAGTCCACCCCTAGGGTGCTCAGTTTGTTTATAAGTCACCTGTGAGGAACAGTGTCAAAGGCTTTACTGAAATCCAAATACAACACATCTAGGGCTCTCCCTCGGTCCAACTCCCTGGTCACCCAGTCAAAGAAATCAATCAGATTTGTCTGACAAGACCTGCCTCTGGTGAATCCATGCTGTCTCGGATCCTGTAATCCACTGTACTCCAGAAACCTCACTATTTTCTCTTTCAGCAGCGTTTCCAATAATTTACTCACCACTGAAGTTAAACTAACTGGCCTGTAGTTTTCAACCACATCCTTACTTCCGCTTTTGTGTAAAGGCACCACATGAGCCTCTCTCCAGTCCTTTGGCACCACTCCCGACTCCAACGAGGCATTGAAAAGGTCAGTCAGTGGAGCTGCTAGAACGTCCCCAAGTTCCTTCAGTATTCTAGGGTGTATCCCATCCGGTCCCATCGCTTTGTCTACTTTAAGTTGAGCTAGTTTCTCATGAACACAGTCTTCTGAAAATTGTTCAAGATGTCCCTCGCTTCTGTTCCTGTTTGTGGGTGTTTTCTGAGGTCCTGCTCCTGGATCTTCATCTATGAACATAGAACAGAAATATTTGTTAAGCAATTCCGCTTTATCCTTATCAGCTTCTACATATTCCTCCCCTGCACCCTTGAGTATGACAATACCACTTTTGCCCTTCCTCTTCTCACTAAAATATCTGAAAAATGTCTTATCCCCCATTTTATTGCATTGGCTATTTCCTCCTCCTTTTAAATCTTTGCATTCCTGACTACTTTGCTAGCTTCTCTAACCTTTTCCATATACAGATGTCTGTCTTCCTCTCTCTGTGATCTCTTGTATTTCATGAAGGCCTCCCTCTTTTTCTTCACTTTTTCAGCTACTTCTTTCGAAAGCCATAACGGTCTCCTTCTCCTTTTCCTTTATTTACCATTTTAACAAATAGGTTGGTTGCCCTTAAAATATCCCCTTTCAGTTTTGCCAACTGTTTTTCTACATCCCCCAGCTGTTCCCATACCACTAACGACTCCCTGAGGTATTGGCCTATCTTGGCGAAGTTAGTCTTCCTAAAGTCTAAGATCCTCACCTTTGAATGGATTCTAACAGCCCTAGTTCTAATACTGAACCACACCATCTGGTGATCATTGGATGCAAAATGATCTCCCACTACAACATCAGAAACACTTTCACCATTGGTAAGCACCAAGTCCAGTATGGCCTTTTCACATGTGGGGTCTGTTACCAATTGCCTGAATAGTTCTCCCTGTAGAGAATCCAGAATCTCCTTACTTATAGATGATACTGCAGCAGGAATGTGCCAATCAATATCTGGCATATTGAAACCTCCTATCAGTAGCTCTTCCCCTTTCCTAGCAATGCTGCGTATGTCTTCAATTAACTCTCTGTCCATCTCTTTCTCTTGTGAGGGAGGTCTGTATGCAAATAGATTTCTCTTTCCCTCTTTCTAGTTGAACCCACAATGCCTCCTCTCTCCCTTTTAAGCTCTGTAATTCCAAAGCTTTAATAGTAGTTTTTACATATATAAGAACATAAGATATGCCATACTGGGTCAGACCAAGGTCCATCAAGCCCAGTATTCTGTTTCCAACAGTGGCCAATCTAGGTCATACGTACCTAGCAGTTTCCCCAAGGGACACAGGTTCCACAATGCTTGTATTGGTTCAAGCATTGATATCCTGGGTCCCTTCTTAATAATGGTTTATGGACCTTTCCTCCAGGAACTTGTCCAAACCTTTTTTAAACCCAGCTACACTAACAGCCTTTACTACATCCTCCGGTAACAAATTCCAGAGTTTGATTACACGTTGAGTGAAAAAATATTTTCTTTTATTAGTCTTAAATAGTTTACCCTGTAGCTTCATTGCATGTCCCCTAGTCTTTCTATATTCTGATAAGGTAAACAATCGAACTACGTTTACCCGTTCCACTCCGTTCATTAATTTATAGACTTCTATCATATCTCCCCTCAGCCGTCTCTTTTCCAGGTTAAAGAGCCCCAAACCTTTTAGCCTTTCTTCATAGGAGTATCCTTCCATCCCCTTTACCATTTTGGTGGCTCTTCTCTGAACCTTTTCTAAAATCGCTATATCCTTTTTAAGATATGGCGACCAGAATTGCACACAATATTCAAGGTGCGGTCTCACCATCGAACGATATAGAGGCATTATAATATCTTTTGTTTTATTTTCCATTCCTTTCCTTATCATACCTAGCATTCTATTTGCTCTCTTGGCCGCCGCTGCACACTGGGCCGAGGGTTTTAACATGGTATCCACAATGACACCTAAATCTTTTTCCTGGGTGGTGGTTCCTAATGTGGAACCTTGCATCGTGTAACCATTGTTTGGGTTGTTCTTCCCTAGGTGCCTAACCTTGCACTTCTCCACATTAAATTTCATCTGCCATTTTGATGCCCAGTCTTCCAATTAATCAAGATCCTCTTGCAATTTTCCAAAATCCTCCTGGGTTTTAACAACTTTAAATAGTTTTGTGTCCTCTGCAAATTTGATAACCTCACTCGTTATTCCACTTTCCAGGTCGTTATGAATATGTCAAAAAGCAGCGGACCCAGCACAGATCCCTGGGGTACACCACTATTCACCTTTCTCCATTGGGAAAATTGGCCATTTAGCCCTACCCTCTGCTTTCTATCTTTTAACCAGTTCCTGATCCACAATAGTACACTGCCTCCTATCCCATGACTCTTTAGTTTTGCCAAAAGTCTCTGATGAGGGACCTTGTCAAAGGCTTTCTGAAAGTCCAGATACACAATATCAACCGATTCACCTTTGTCCACCTGATTATTCACTCCTTCAAAAAAACATAACAGATTAGTAAGACAAGATCTTCCTTGTCTAAAGCCATGTTGGCTGTCTCCCATTAGGTCGTGACTATCTACATGCTGAGTAATTTTATTCTTTATGATGGTTTCTACCATTTTTCCCGGTACTGATGTCAGGCTCACTGGTCTGTAGTTTCCCGGATCACCCCTGGAACCCTTTTTAAAAATTGGTGTTACATTGGCGATCCTCCAATCCTCAGGTATTAGAGATGATTTTAATGATAGTTCACAGATTACTGATAGCAAGTCTGCAATCTCAAATTTCAGTTCTTTCAACACCCTTGGATGTATACCATCCGGCCCAGGTGATTTGCTACTCTTCAGTTTATCTAATAGTTGTAAGACATCTTCCCGATGTATTGATATTTCCTTTAATTCTTCCACACCTTTAAATACCACTTCAGTCATGGGTAATATCCCTACATCTTCCTCAGTAAAAACCGAAGCAAAGAATTCATTCAGTCTCTCCGCTATCGCCTTGTCGCCTCTTAGTGCTCCTTTAACCCCTTTATTATCTAATGGACCAACTGACTCTCTCACAGGTTTTTTGCTATGAATGTACTTGAAAAGGTCTTTATTTCGCGTTTTTACTTCTGCAGCAAGCTTCTTCTCAAATTCTCTCTTTGCCTGCCTTATCAATGCCTTACATTTGACTTGCCAGTGCTTGTGCTGTTTCCAGGTTTCATCGTTTGGCTCTTTTTTCCATTTCCTGAAAGATGCTTTTTTGGCAACAACAGCCTCTCTGACCTCACCTTTAAACCATGCTGGCAGTTTTTTGGACTTCCTTCCACTTTTCTTAAAGCGTGGAATACAGCTGGTCTGGGCTTCCAAGATAGTATTTTTCAACAACACCCAAGCTTGATGTACGTCTTTAACCTTTGCAACTGCTCCTTTTAGTTTTTTCTTAACTGTTTTCCTCATTTTATCATAGTCTCCCTTTCGAAAGTTAAAGGGTAGTACTGTGGATTTCCTTACTATCCCTCCTCCACTAATTAAATCAAAGGTGATCATGCTATGATCACTATTGCCAAGTGGCCCCAACACCCTTATCTCTTGCACTACATCTGGTGTTCCACTAAGGACTAGGTCTAATATTGCTTCCCCTCTGGTCGGTTCATGAACCAGCTGCTCCAAGAAGCAGTCATTTATTTCATCTAGGAACTTTATCTGCCTAGCATGTCCTGTTGTGACACTGACCCAGTCGATGCCGGGGTAATTGAAATCACCCATTATTATTACTGCACTGTAACGTTTGCTAGCTTCCTTGATTTCTTTGAGCATTTCATCATCCATTTGTTCATTCTGGCCAGGCGGACGATAGTACACCCCCACTGCCATCGCCTTCCCCTTTTTACATGGAATTTCAATCCATAGAGATTCTACAGCTAATTTTGTTTCTTTCAAAACTTTAATCCTTTCTGACTCAATGCCCTCTCTAACATAGAGCGCAACCCCTCCACCAATTTGTTCAGCTCTATCATTACGATATAGTTTGTACCCAGGTATCACAGTGTCCCACTGGTTGTCCTCCTTCCACCATGTCTCTGATATTCCAATCATATCTAACCTCTCGTTTAGTGCTATATATTCTAACTCTCCCATCTTGTTTTGTAGACTTCTAGCATTTGCATACAAGCATTTTAGAGACTGTATTTTATTCATATTAATTTGGCTATTGGTAGACATGGGTAATTTGGGATCTTTAAGCTCTGTCTGCTCCATACTCGAGGGCATTTGGGCTACTTTACTCTTTTTGGGAACCTCTCTGCTTTTTGTAGTATCCTTCAAGGATACATTCTTCTGAACCATGCGCTCCTGGTGAAGCCCATCCCTTCGGAAGAGCCCCTCCTTTCCCCAGAATGTTCCCCAGTTCCTAACAAATCCAAACCCCTCATCTCTGCACCATTGTATCATCCACGCATTGAGACTCCGGAGCTCTGCCTGCCTTTTGGGTCCTATTAAAAGAGGGCTGCTACACAGTACCCTGTCCTGTGCTGCTGAGGTAAGCTATATTCTGATTTGATTTAAATTATAGCTCTTTGCTGCTGCTAGGCTCTAACCTATTATGAAATTTAAACTACAAGCTCTCTGCTGGATTCTAAATTTAACCAGAAAGCTCTCTTCTGTGTTTTAATTTGAAACTAAAAGTACTTTGCTGATGCTGGTCCCTGAGTGACTATGAAATTTAAACTACAAGCTCTCTGCTGGATTCTAACTTTAACCAGAAAGCTCTCTTCTGTGTTTTAATTTGAAACTAAAAGTACTTTGCTGATGCTAGACCCTGAGTGACTATGAAATTTAAACTACAGCTCTCTAATGGGTATGAAAGGTAACCAGAAAGTTCTCTTCTGTGTTTTAAATTGAATCTTAAACTGTTGCTACTAGGCCCTGACTGATTTAACAAATAATAGTGGGTTCACAGATTAATTAGCTTTAAAAGAAAAAAAAAATTCCTTTCAGAAAAATTCCCAGAAGTATATACTCACAATTTCAGATTTCTCTCCAGAAGTAACAGCCCCCCTTTCTAGTCCTTCTTCCTCCCCTTCTTCCTACCCTGTCCTTTCTGAATAAAGTATAGCCAGGTATAGTTACATCCCAATCATGGTTTTCTGTGTACCATGTTTCTGTAACTGCCACTAAATCCAAGTCAGCCACTCCCACCAAAGCTTCAACATCAGGGATCTTTTTTCCCATGCTTCAGGCATTTGTTCACACTGCTTTCCATATGTTACCCCTGTTACCCATTTCCATAAAGGTATTTAATGTATCACCTACCTGGAGGCTTTCTTCACTCATCCCCAACAAATCTAGTTTAAAGCCCTCTTCAGTAGATTAGCCAGTCTACTACCAAAGACGCATTGACCTTTCTTAGACATATGGATGCCATCCCTGCTCTGCAACCCTTGGAACTGCATCCCATGGTCTAGGAAACCAAAACACTCTCAATGACACCATCCACGCAGCCATGCATTCATATCCAGGATGCGAGCCTCTCTGCCTTGGCCGTTACCCTCAACAGGGAGGATTGAAGAGAACACCACCTGTGCACCTAACTGCTCGTCCCAAAGCCATTAAGTCACTTTTGATATATTCTGAGGTATACCTGGCAGTATCATTTGTTCCAACATGAATTAGCAACATTGGGTAATAGTCAGTGGGCTTGTTGAGTCTCGTCAAACTCTCTGTAACATCTTGGCACCAGGCAGACAGCATACCTCTCTGGACATCAAGTCTGGTCAGCAGATGGATGCCTCAGTACCCCTCAGAAGAGATTCTCCAACCACCACTACCCTTCGTTTCCTTGTGGTCACTGATTCTGCAACTTTGGGGTACTTGAGCTCTGGTTCTTCCCTTTCCAGGGATTCTTTCACCTCCTCCACTTCCAGGGCTGCATAATGGTTCTTCAATTCAAGGGGTGGAGAAGTTGGATTGGTGATTTTTCAGGCCCTGGTGACTTGTGTCCAACCATTGACATTCTGTTGGCACCCATCTTCTCCTCTGCTGGAGAGCTTGGTTGCTGTAAGAAGCATCTCATCAATGTATTTCTCACTGTCTTGAATGCTCCTCAGCCTCGCCACCTCCTCTCTGAGTTCCTCCACTTGTTTCCTGAGAGCTTCAGCATGCAGACACCCTGCACATGGAACCGGTCCTTCAACTGGCATTAGGACCTCTGTCTGGACAGAGGCAGAAGCTGTAATGGGGGCAACAGCTTTAGCAATACGATTTTTCCCAGCCATTGTTCTGTTCGTGGAGCTTAGGTATCTGTTAAAGCAAAAGAGAGAGATCTACCAAGTTCCAGCCAGTTTCCCAGCTGTCCTTTCAGAGAAAAAACAGTTAAATCTCTTTAATTATATTCAAAATGTTGTGCTGGTCCAAATCTCTGCTTTGTTAAATGGGGAGGTGCCCTATAAAGCAAGACTGCTCACTAGGGGTGGGTGGGAGTTGGGATGGGTAGGGAGGGAACTAACACCTGATTAGGTGTCAGCAGTTCCCAAAGCTGAGGAGATTACTAGAGTTCAACAACCTACTCTACTCAAGGAAATTTCTACTAAAGCACCAAAAAGAAAGTAACTTTGCTTTAAAAATATACAAAACCCCCTTTTAAGAGCTCCCAGTCAGAGAGCTAGCAATTTAATAAAAATAAACCCTCAAATCCTTACTGTTGGTTGATCTGTAGAGCCACTGTTAGGAAAGCCTCCTCTGTAGAGCCCCTGTTTTCTTTTTATTTGGGTTACCTTAGACTACCTGCGTTTCAGTTGCAAGTGTATTTCATGCTTGTATTTTTTCAAAAATTGTATAAATATAAAGGTAAAAAAATATCCTAAAACAAAATTAGCAAAATGCAAGGTCAGCTCCAAAATAAAAGTTTCCCAGATCACTGAGATGATCTTTATTATGAGATGGTAGACAGCTGGGAGGGTCAGAGGAGAAAGTTTACATATTTGAAAAAATTTTTCCCTTGAATCTGGCTAGACCAGTCAGGATGAGTAGGTTATGTTCCCTTGCCAGCAGATAGAGGTAGACTTGATCAATGTTCAGTGATGTCATCACTAGGTATATTTGCTGGTGCAGCACTGAGAGAAGCCAGTATTATACTTCCCAAGCAGTAAACTGTTAATAACAAATTATCAATTATGTAAAATTTCTCCTTCCTCATCAACCTGCTAGACAGGCCTAGACATATGGGATGTACCCAAGTAGTCAGGACCCAGGTTGGGAGGAAGATGATGCTCTGGGCAGAACTGCCCTACCAAAGATACTATCTGCTCTAGCTCTCACATGCAACCTGTAGTGCTATAGAAAAGTGCTCAGAGATGACCAGGTAGCGCCTTGTAGATGTCTTCTCGAGACACCAAGATAAACTTTGCCTAGGAGATGGCTTGTACCCTAGTCGCGTGAGCTTTGACTCCTTCTAGCACCTGCTTACCTGCCAGAAAGAATGCTGACCTGAATCCAGCAGGCAATAGAGGACTTGGCTGCTGCCAATCCCTTCCTGAGACTGCCAAGAATGACAGGAAAGGAAGAACTAGTAATCTCCAAGAATCTGATCAACACCCTCTGCATGTCTATCAGAAATAGTGAAGAATCATTCTGAAGATCCTCCTCCAAGATGGCGGGCAGAACGACAGCCTGGATAAGATGACAGGAGGACAGTGCCTATGAGAGAAAGGATGGCGCAGTCCACAAGGAAATAGAGAGAGTAGAGATGACCAAAAAGGCTTACTGAAAGATAAGGCCTGCAGCTGGGATACCTACCTGGAAATGCTAAAGCTATCCAGAAAAACAGATTAGGGTAAAATCTTTGGGAAAGGTCTTACAATGGGCCCAGAGGGAGGCTCTTTCTGTACTATCAGCATCAGATTAGGGTAAAATCTTTGGGAAAGGTCTTACAATGGGCCCAGAGGGAGGCTCTTTCTGTACTATCAGCATCAGAGAGCGACTTCAAGGAGATAAAGATAGGGCCCACAGATGAATGGAACTACTTCCCTCTCTTGAGGAAGAGGAAAATATCGGGGTAGCAGTGCCAATGAAATCCCTTGGATACAACCACTGTAGCATGTTATGGCTGCCATCTGAACCTTGAGAGTTCAGGACCAAGCCCTGGTCCAAGTCAGACAGCAAGAAGGGCAAAATAGTGACAATGCCCACCTTCCTGGCCTCAATGAATCAAGACAAACACCATCTTTTAAAAACTTCCCTGACTCACACATAAACTAAGGATGTAGAGGCTCACCCAGGCCTTAAGCAAGGTGTCTAATATTGCTCCCAAGTATCCCTTCTTAGAGAGCCTATACCTCTCAAGAGTCAGGCTTTAATGTGAAGGGACTGGATTCTGCATTACCAGGGGCCCCTGCCATAAGAGGTCCTTTTCTTATGATAGCAAGAGATTGGGAGGCCTCATCAATATATTCAAGATATCCATGTATCACAGCCTGTGAAGACAATCCAGTGTCACTAAGATCACCAGGTCCACATGGACCTGAATCCTGTGCAGTAGAATGCTCAACAGGGGTCAGGGAGGAAGGCATACAGCATTCCTCCTGAGGCACTCGTGACCTAGGTCAACCAAGTCTGCCATCGGTGGATTATTCCTGCAGTGGAAATGTTCCCCATTTTGGCATTCTCCTGAGTGTCCATCAAGTCCCCAGCTCTGCACCATGAGATTGCACACATGATGGTTGAGTTCTCACTTGCCTGGATCCATGGATTTCTGACTCAGGAAGCCAGCTTGAATGTTGTCATGTCTAAAATGGGCACTATGGACAGAGCAATTAGATGCTCCTCCGCTCTACAGCACTGTTTCGTGACCCTAAGAACCACTCCGGCATGCTGAATTCTGCCTTGTTTGTTGACATATTCTATCACTGGGGCATTGTTTGAAAACACCTGGAAACGTTGGGCCCAATTACTACTGGGGCATGTCAGGTGCATCCAGATGTCCAAAATCTGGACGGGCTGGATTGGCACCCGATTTTGAACCCGTGGGAGCTATCTGTCCTGTGGGATCAGAATCTGGTACAATGGGCATGGATGTGGAGGATGTGCCCCAATTATGTGCCACTGCATGTCCAGCCTGCTTCCCGTACAACCCAGTCAAGGTGCCATGGCATCCTGTCACCATGCCACTGGGACACCATGCTGGAGTCCCGATTTGCCGCAAGAAGTGTACAAGACCCTTTCCCTGCTGCCCGACCCCCAATTGGGCCTTTCAAGGCCAGGATCGAGTGGTGGGAATCTCCCTGCTCCACTCACTTGATCGGCACCAGATCGGCTGTCCTCCACCATCAGAAGGACTTATTCCACCTTTGAGGTGGAATAAGTCCCCCATCTAAGAAGGCATCCCCAAATGTACAGGGCCATGACTGCAATTGGCCCTGTATGTCTTGGGTCAGGGTCCTGCCTTCACCACACACTTTTCCCTCCTATTCCTCTCCCCCCCTCTCACTCCCGTCCAGAGTGCCCCGCACAATGCCAATGTACGTGCAGGGAACCTGGTGTTTGGCATTCCCTCCCTGAGCAAAATAGGTGATGGACTTCTGAACCAGACATCTACTCCTGCTATTCACAGATCAAAATGACCCCCTTTGCCACTAGGAGAGGCCTGGACTTTTCCAGGGCCAGAGAGATTTCTCTGGCCTCCAGGCAGAGAATCACCCAGGCCTCCTGAATTGACCAGAGTCCCTGGCCCACTGGCTAGGCAGTGCACACTCCAACCCTTTAGCTGGCATCCAAGGTAACAAGCACCTAATCTGGTGCATCCAATAGCATTCTAGCCAAGAGGTGGTGGGACTGCATCAACTATTTCTTGATGTCCTGAGACAGCTCCAAGGCTGATGCTGTGGACCAAAGGATCTGGATAATCTCAGATCTGTGGAACTGTCCAAGCACAAAATGCTCTGGGTAGCTCTGAAGATTGAGGGACCTCTCCATCATCATGAGGAAAACTCAACCCAGGAAAGAGTGGAACAGAGACCCAGTTCTCCAAATCCTGGGAAAGAAGCATGCTGCTCTTGGGATATTTGATCACAAACCCCAGCCTTTCTAGCCAATAAAGCACCAGGTCTGTGTCAACTCTAGGCTTCTCCCATGAGTCTGACCAGATCAGTCAGACATCTAGGAATGGGTGAACCCAGATTCCTCGCTTGCACAAAAACAATACTATCACTACCATTACCTTGGAAAAGATATGGGAAGACTTGGCTAGGCCAAAGGCTGTTATAACCAAAAAAAGATCTTTAAAAAAATGGAAAAAAGTCCAAATGAAGAAAACAGAAAACAGCATAAGCATTGGCACTTTAGATATGAATCATTGATAAGGCAGGCAAAGACAGAATTTGAAAAAAAAGCTTGCTGTGGAAGCAAAAACTCTTAATAAAAAAAATTTCAGGTACATTTGAAGCAAAAAAGCCTATGATGGAGTCAGTCGGACCATTAGACAATAGAGGAGTAAAAGGGGTACTAAGAGAAGACATGATCAGAGAGACTAACTGAATTCTTTGCTTCAGTCTTTACTGAAGAAGATTTAGGATAGATAGCCATGCCAGAAATGATATGTAAAGGTATTGAATTGGAGGAAATTAAACAAATCTTGATGAACCTGTAAGACGTAATAAGGCAATTTGAAAACTAAACAGTAGCAAGTCACCTAGACCAGATGGCATATATCCTAGTGTGCCCAAAGAGCTCAAAAATGAATTGCAGACCTACTATTAATAATTTGAAAAATATTATTAAGATCATCTAAAGTACCTCAAGATTGGAGAATGGCCAACATAACACAAATTTTTAAAAAGGGTTCTAGGGGTGAGCCAGGAAACTAAAAATTGGTGAACCTGATGTCAGTGGCAGGCAAAATGATAGAAACAATTATAAAATTACTGAACATATACAGTAGATAGTCATGGTTTAATGGAACAAAGCCAATATGGATTTAGCAAAGGGAAGTCTTGCCTCATCAGTTTGCTACATTTTTTTGAAGGTTAATCAGTTAATATAGTGTGTCTGCATTTTCAGAAAGTCCGTGACAAGGACCCTCATGAGAAACTCTCAAGAACATTAAAAAGTCATGGGATAGGAGGTGATATCCCAGTGTGTCCTATTGTGGATTGGGAAACAGGCTAGAAGATAAAAAAAACAGAGAATAGGGCTGAATGGTCAATTTTCTCAACAGAGAAAGGTGTAACTAGTGGAGCACCTCAGGGATCTGTGCTGGGCATGGTACATTTTAACATATTTATAAATGACCTGGGAATGGAACAAGTGAGGTGATGAAATTTGGAGACAACATAAAATTATTCAAAGTTGTTAAATCACAAGATTATTGTGAAAAATTGCAGGAGGACCTTGAGAAATTGGGTGACTGGGCATCCCAATGGCAGATGAAATTTAATGTGGACAAATTCAAAGTTATGCCCTTAAGGAATAACAATGCAAGGCTTCACATTAGCAGCCACCATCCAGGAACAGGATCTATGGGACATGTCTACTGAACCATGGTAGCCTCTTGCAACTGGTGTGATAGTTTTAAAAGGCCCACAGTAAGTCCCAAACTCCTGCGATATCTGCATGGGGCATTCCCAACTTACCCCCTACAGAGGTGTTGGACTTACTGCAGAGACCTGTGATACCTTCTGAAGTTCTGCGGTGCCTGCTGATACAGGTATTGCTGGTCTCCACGATAAGTTCAAGGGGGTAGGACAGGTAGCAATTGGGTGCACAGAGCTCTCACTAGCTCTGTTCCCTGATTGCTACTGGGCCTCCTGCCAATGTCATGATTGGTTTCCCCCTCTAATCTGACAGTATTGTCGGTGTAGCGAATCTACAGATCCACAGCAATTACAATATTTAAAAAAGTGCCTTCCTCCCTCTTCAGCATCAATTCCCCCCTCCCCCCGGGCACTCAACTATCCTGGCTGGTCAGTCTGGTGGCAAAAGTCCATCCCCTCCCAATCCTTAAAAGAAACCTGACTAGATAGTCGGGTTCCCTCTGCCCCCTCCCTCCTTCCCTCCCCCCCTCCATAAGGGGGTCCCCCGGATGCCCCTCTGCCACCAGTACTTTAGTTAAACCCTGGTGGTCTAGTGATCACTTGGGGCAGGAGTGATCCTCCATGCCTCTGCCTCTGCCACTGTCATCAGCCCGGCACAGAATGGCTACGATCGCACCGTGCTGCCCCCTAGCAGCCTGATGCTAGGGGGCAGCACCATGAGCTTATGGTGATATTTATGAGTAGCAATGAGAAGGGCAGGAGTGGGGGGAGGGGGGCCTTTGAGCACCTGACTAACTAGCCAAGATAGTTGAGTTTGTTATCAGATTCCCTACCTGATCAGTTCCCGATGGGGATCGGAAGCTGACCGTGGTGGGATTGGTGCTGAAGGGGGAAGGAAGGCACTTCTTAAAAAATATATTTTCTGTGCCGCAGAGCTGTACATCTGTAGGATTGACAATATTGTTGGACTGAGAGGGGACCTGATCATGGCATTGGAGGGCCAATAGGTCACAGCTGCACTGCCACATAAACTGGTTCACCTGTAGATGAACCACCTAGTGAGGTGGCATTATTTGCAACCACAATGGGGCCAGATTTTGGCATCCGTCATGCGAAAATTTTGGCCAATGTAGGCCATATAGTAGGGGTGTGATGTAGTTGGTTAGTTTGGCTTTGTAGGTGACTCTGGCGGTGATGTTTTGCATTCGTTGGAGTATGTGAAGGCTCTTTGCTGGGAGATCCTGCAATAGGCTGCTGCAATAGTCGAAGTGGGGGGTAATGATGGATTGAATGACTGCTCTGAAGTCGTTATCTTCTAGGATGGGCCTTAAATGCTGTATGGACTTCAGTTTGAATAGGATTGTTCTGGCTGTTCGTTTCAGGTGGGGGATCATGCTGAGGGAAGTATCCAGGATGATACCGAGGTATTTAACTTCTTGTTTGTGGGAATTGTGAAGTTGTTGAGAATGATTGTATGGGGTAGGTTTGTGTCTTGGCTTCTTATGATGAGCAGCGCTTCGTTTTTTTGGTAGTTCAGGTTGAGGCTGTTGGATGTTAGCCAAGAGTCAGTTTCATTAATGCAGTCAGTTAGGTTCTTGTAGGTGGGATTGTTTATATCTATTGGGAGGGACAACATGATGTCGTCCGCATATATGTAGTATTGGATGTTGTGTTTTCTGAATATGTGTGTGATGGGTTGAAGGTAGAGGTTAAATAGGAGGGCGGAGAGGGCATATCCTTGCAGTATGCCTTGTTCTTGTGGGAAGGTGTTTGGGGGTTCTTCTCCTATTTGGATGCAGAGTTTGCGGCCTGTGATGTAGGACTTAAACCAGAGTAGAACTAAGCCGCCGAGTCCGAGATATTCCAATCTCGCGATGAGGGTTTTGTGGTTTATGTTGTCAAATGCTGATGCAACATCCAGGAAGACTAGGATGTATGCGCAGTTGGGGTTGTCTATGCCATGGATCAGATTGTTAGGGCTAGGAGCAATGTTTTGACTCCATGGTGCGGGCGAAATCCATATTAGTGGGTGTCTAGGGGGGCATCACATCATGAGAACAGCATACAGTTCTGATTGCTGCATCTAAAAAAAGACTGGAGAGGTACAGAGAAGGGCAACCAAAATGATAAAGGGGATAGAAGGTTAGGACTCTTCAGTTTGATGGAGAGATGGCTGAGGGCTGATACTTACACCTTCTTTGTAAACCACGTTATTAGGCATCTTAGTGCAAGTTTAGTGCCAAAAATGAGCACGCAAGGTGTGGCTAACCCACACTGTTGTGGATGTTCCTGGCAAGTCCCAATGCAGTTAGCCCACTCTCTACTCCTATCCTGCCCAGTCCCCACTGAATTGCATATTAAATGGATTTTTAGCAACGAACCTATGATCTTTACCATGCACAAAACTCCATGATAACAGCATGCTTTAGAAAACATACCCCTTTATGCACCACTAAGGATTGTTGTAAGGACCTATTTTATAAATGCACATATGCATCTATGTTGCCTGCCTAAAATACAGTAAGGCATTCTTTGCAAATTTTTTAGATGCCAAGTTGCTTCTTTCCTTAATAATATTATTTAAATGAAAAGCAAACTAATCTAAAAAATGTCTTACCCTTCAAAAATGATAAATAACCAAACTAGATTCTGTGTGCACGTTTATCCATACCTATAGTTTTCTAGAAAATTAGGAAAGATGATTCTAATTTAAAGAATAAAGGAAATAGGAACACTTAATTCTTTGTTCTTTAAAACGTTTTTATTGAGCGATCCCTGGGTACAGTTAAGGATCAGATAGGTTTACACATCTTTGAAAGTATTTAGAATTATAGTATAATATTTAGTTTAAATTCTGGACCACTTAGAAAGAACATGGATTTACAATACAGAAATCAACAGCAAACATTTTTCATAGAAACTTTCTTTCAACACCTCCTTTAATACCAAGTAATCAAAAATATCCCCTCGTCTCAATACTTCAGAAAAAAAAAAAAAGCTTAGGAATGGCGGGCGAGCGTGCCTGCGGGAAAAGGACCTGCTTTGCTAACTTGGTTGAACCTGGTCAGCTACTGGCATGTTTCCCCCAGACGGTTCAGCTGCTAGTAGTAGTAGTAAGAGGAATGGCAGAATCCGTCCGTAGACCTTTGCCCTCCGTAAGATGGCTGCCTGGCTCGGGCAGCGGTAGGTAGTTCAGGTTACAGGTGTCGTTTGACTGCCTGTTCCACGTAGCGCGAGCAGGAAGCGCTTCATAAATCCAGGGCTGGGAAGGTGCGGGCAGGAGTCCAGAGGGATCTGACTTGACTGAGAGGATGCTCCCCTATCGTTTTTTTTCCAGTAGTAAGTACAAAACATAAGTTTTCTGGATGTGTGTTATGTATGTATGTATCGATTCCGATTTGTTAAAATATGTGTACGGTGAGTGCCTCTGATCGAGCGTACATATTTGTGCTGAGTGCGACTACCCATCCCTGTGTGGCTGTATGTATGCTTGCCAAGTATGCATTCACATCTTCCTGTAGATGTATGTAAACGTTTTTACTGTATGAAATCCTGTGTATTCAGTATCTGTAGCCTAATTTTGAATTAATTTCAAGTAGATGGGAAAAAAGACTGAAGGACAAGACAAGCACAAGTGATTGTGCAAAGCCTGCTCTCTCCATTCCTAGAAGAAAATGACAGAAGTCAAATTCAGCATTTAGTAAATACAGTAAGCAGGAAACAGAGCTAATGAGATAGCAGGAGCACATCACTTTCTACACCTAGGAGGCCCCTTTTACTAACGCTTAGTGCCGGCTCTCTGCTGCGTGACCGAATTTTATTCCCGCGGAACATGTAACAGATAGTGGAGTGCTAAGTGTTAATAAAAGGGGCTCCTATACTTTTAAAAAGTATCGAACAAATGAACATATATATGATTCCAGTTTTGTAGGTTATTCAAGATTTTTTTAAAACTATATTATGTTTGTTTATATTTGCTGATAGATTGCTTTTGATTTTAGCTGTTAGTGACATAAAAACATAATGGCAGAAAAAGACCACATGGCCTATCTATTCTGCCCTTCCATATCACATACTACAAGAGTCCCCTTTTTTCCTTTGGAGATACTCTGTGTTTGTCCCATGCTTTTCTGAATTGAGGTATTGTCCTCATCTCTACCACCTCCACTGGGAGACTATTCCACGCATTTACCACTCTTTCCGTAAAGAAATATTTCCATATAATACTCCTGAGTCTATCCCCTTTCACCCTCATCCTATGTCCCCTCGTAGCAAAGCTTGCTTTCTGTCGAAAGAGGCTCTCTTCCTGTGTATTTATGCCATGGAGGTACTTAAATGTCTCAATAGTGAATCCCACTACATGACGATAATTATGAACTATATCCCTCCAAAGAGCTTGCCGCTCACTTATAAACAATTACAAAAGTAAACCAACAATTTTCCCAAGTTGATTTTCCTAACCCCCACCCACTCCAAGTTAACTATAACTCACGCTAAGTTGTTTTATGTATTAGCCTGTTTATCTTTTTAATAATGTCAACAATGTTACTGCTACCAGTTTATCTTGTTAATTATATCAACACTGTTAAATGTAACTTACTAGTTTTGAGTTCCCTATAAACCGCTTTGATTCACGAAAGTCGGTAAATAAGCACTAATAAATAAATATCACCTCTATCCCACCTTTCCTCTAAGTATACGTATTAAGATCTTTAAATCTGTCTCATATGCTTTATAAATGAAGACCACTAACCATTTTAGTAGCCACCCTCTGCACCAACTCCAACCTGTTTATATGCTTTTGAAGATGCGGTCTCCAGAATTGCACACAATACTCCAAATGAGATCACACCAAAGACTTATATAGAGGCACTATTACCTCCTTTCTTCTGTTGGCCATTCCTCTCCCTATGCACCCAAGCATCCTTCTAGCTTTTGTCGTCGCCTTTTCTAGCTGTTTAGCTATCTTGAGACTGTCAGACACAATCATGCCTAGGTCCTGTTCTTCTTTCATTGATAAAAGTGTGTCACCCCCTATACGGTACCGATCCCTTGGATTGTTGCAGCCCAAATGCACGATCCTACATTTTTTAGCATTAAATTTCAGCTGCCAGATTCTAGACCATTCTTCAAGATTAGCTAGATCCCTCCTCATGTTATCTACACCTTTCTAGGTGTCTACTTTGTTGCAGATTTTGGTATCATTCGCAAAGAGGCAAACCTTACCTGACAGCCCATCCGCAATATCACTAACAAAGATATTAAAAAGAATCAGACTAAGGACAGATCCCTGCGGCACTCCACTGGTAACCTCCTTCTCCTCAGAGTGAACTCCATTTACCTGTACCCTTTGTCGCCTCCCACTCAATCAGTTTCTAACCTAAGCAGTAACTTTAGGGTTCATCCCTAGGGTGCTTAGTTTATAAGTCGCTTGTGCAGAACAGTGTCAAATGCTTTACTGACATCTAAATACACCACATCTAGGGCTCTCCCTCGGTCCCTGGGCACCCAGTCAAAGAAATCAATCAGATGTGTCTGACAAGACCCGCCCCTGGTGAATCCATGCTGCCTTGGATCTGGTAATCCATTGGACTCCAGAAACCTCACTATCTTCTCTTTCAGCAGCGTTTCCAATAATTTATTCACAACTGAGGTTAAACTAACTGACTTATAGTTTTCAACCACATCCTTACTTCTGCTATTGTGTAAAGGGACTGCATGCGCCTCCCTCCAGTCCTCTGGCACCACCCCGACTCCAAAGATGCATTAAAAAAAGGTCAGTCAGTGGAGCTGCTAGAATGTCCCCAAGTTCCTTCAATATTCTCAGATGTATCCCATCTGGTCCCATCGCTTTGCCGACTTTTAGTGTAGCTAGTTCCTCAAGAACACAGTCCTCTGAAAATCATTTGAGATGCCCCTCACCTTTGTTCCTATTTATGGGTGTTTTCTGAGGTCCTGCTCCCGGCCCTTCATTTGTGAACACAGAACAGAAATATTTGTTAAGCAATTCTGCTTTATCCCCATCAGCTTCTACATATTCCTCCTC
The DNA here is from genome assembly GCA_033557465.1 of Ichthyophis bannanicus. Lineage (NCBI taxonomy): Eukaryota > Metazoa > Chordata > Amphibia > Gymnophiona > Ichthyophiidae > Ichthyophis > Ichthyophis bannanicus. Next base: position 417,802,751 of record CM066034.1, read on the forward strand.
GTCACCCTTGAGTCTGACAATACCACTTTTGCCCTTCCTCCTCTCACTAACATATCTAAAAAATGTCTTATCTTCCCCATTTTATTGCATTGTAATCTACCTTGAGGCTTAAAGTGAAGGTGGAAAAATCAAAACTTCCATATCATCCTGCTAGACCAGTCCAGGCAAGTGGATTGGGTTCCCCTACCTGCAGATTGGTGGAGACAAAGAACCAATGAAAAGTCCAGGTTTCAATGACTTCACTCCTTTGCCTCTCTTCACCTTAGCCACTAGAGGTCCCTTCAGTATTTCTTTGTCTCCTGCAGATGGTGGATAGATTTTTTCCTGTCTGTAAAAAATCTGAGGATTGAGAGGACAAGAGATTGATTAAACATTTGTGAAAGACCATCCTGAGTACAGAAAGGTGACTCACTTGAGAGCGATGTGGGAGACTCCACTAGACTGGAGTCTTTTTGGTAGCCATAGGAGGAGGGAAAATTGTTTCAGCTCCATGTTCTTATCATGATAAGGGCCTGTTTATTGAACTATAAATTGGAAGGATCTGGAAGAGTGAAGCAGCCTTACACAGCTTCAGTCCCCCCTCCCTCTTCCTCTGATCCCTTTGCTCTCTCCCAAATATCACAGAAGGCTCTGCCTTCCAACCATCTTATATGCAGTGCTGCAAAGCCAGCCAGTGAAATAATTTCAGGGGAGTAGAGCTGAGCCCGGCTCGGATTCTCTGCTTGGGGCTTTCATGGAGTGAGTACTAAAGCTTGACCTCATCATTGTCCTTATTAGGAGCTCCCAATTCTGTCATCTTGGGATGCAATTCAGGGTGGACTGCTAGTGACCATTGGTGTGATGCGTGCTGCCATTTTCTGCATGCATTAGTAACATTTTTACCTATTGTGTGCCTGGTGATTGCGTGGTCCTAATGCGCGTTCCTTCGTGGCTTCAACACGTGCTTCTTCCATAGCGCCTTTAATGCGCATAACCTTAAAGTGCAGTTAACATGAGCTTGCAGGCCGATGTAGCCTTAGCGTGTGCTGTTGTGATATTTGCCCTATCTCTCTATGTCTTCTTCCAGGAAACATTGTTTGACCTGTGGCAAGCAAGGTGTCTCATCATCGGATTCTGGACTCTGCTTTTCCTGCATGGCAGCTTCTGGAGGACCTGCTTTCCTCTTCTCAACTGGAGGATGCAGTTAGTCCAACCTTGCCTGCCTCAGGGCAGGAGGTGACATATGGCTCTATGGGCAAGGATATTCAGCTGGCTGTAGGCTCCAGCAACCGTTCTGTGAGATGCTCATCATCTTCTGGGTGGTCTGTGGTGGCTGTGTGCCCTGGTGTTCGAGAGGAGAGCTTCCAGCCTCCGAATTGTCCTTCTCGGAATTCTTTTCTTTATTTGCAATAAGCCTGGTACTTCTAGCATGGAAATACAGACTCTGCAGCCTCTGGGTGCCCCTGGGTGCAGTCTCGTGTGGGGCAGGTTGAAAGTGGAAATTCGATTACCTTTGGCAAAGCGTTCCCCGATGAGGGGCGCTCCTTGGAGATGGGGAACAGCTGGGAACTATCCAAGATGTTGACTATGACTCGGATTCAAATGGCTCGGTACTGGGCTCTGATGTGGATGAGGAAGTGCTCTCGCATTCAGAAGATTATGCAGAGGCCAGCATTATTCACCTATTTTGGAAGGAGTTGCTGGTAGCATTGATTGCTAGGGTCTCATCCACCTTGAACTTGACATGAAGAAGGAGCCAATGATACATGCACTCTTTCAAGGGTTGCGAAAATCTACTACTGTCTTCCTGTTCCCGGATGTTATCAAGGATCCGATCCGATTGGAGTGGGACTCTCCTGAGTCCCTACCTAAAGGGTTAAGGGTGTGCAAGAAGATCTTCATTCTCCCAGAGGAGTATGTCAAGTTGTTTGGCATTCCCAAGGTAGATGTGCAGGTCACGGTGGTTACCAGATGGACCACCATTCCTGTGGAAGGCGGGTCAGCTTTAAAGGATTTTCTGGACCATAAGGTGGATTAGTTGCTGAGGAGCCAGTTTGCCGTGGCTGCAGCTATTCTGCAGCTAGTGGTATGTACCAGCCTGACTTCTCGAGCCCTATTCCAGTGGATTCAGTCTCTTTCACCGGATGATACTACTCCTCTTATGGAGTCGGCTATGGCCTTCCTTTCTGATGCCATGTATGACCTGGTATAATTGTCAGCCAGGGATGGTGCCCTGATGACAGTGCCACGGCATTGGATTTGGCTTCGGCCCTGGGCAGTGAACACATCTCGAAAGTCTGGTTGGCCCAACTGGCTTTTAAGGGGAATCTTCTGTTTGGAGCTGATTTGGAGAAGCTGGTGAAGGACCTGGGTGAGAGAAAATCTCACTGCATTCCAGAACACAGGTCTAAGGAGCCTGTGAGGTGAGATGGTGCCCTTTCTTGTCAGTCTCCACCCGTCCACCAAGGGCGTGCTGGCTGGATTCTCTGGAGTCTTGGAGCTCTCATCATTACCGACCTGGAAAACTATTCTTCTCTGCTTCAGGGCCTTGAGCTTGTTCTCAGTCCTTTTGAGGAGCACATGGGCCTAGGGACTTGATGCCCTCCAAAGAACGACCCTCCTGGGCTGCGCAATGAAGGTTTGGGGGTCCATTCTCTTGTTCCTTTGTTGGGGGGGGGGGGTAGGTTTCACCTTTTTCTCTCAGGAATGGGCCCGGGTTACCAAGGATCACTGGGTGCTAGATACCATTCAGTTCAGCTATGTCCTGGAATGCAAAAAGTCAATTTTGGATGCTATAGTCATTTTCCCTTGTGGGTCTGCAATCCAAAGCGCCACTCTGTGGACCACCTTGGACAAGTTGCTATACCTGAAGGCGGTGGTGTCCATCCCCATGGATGAGAGGAGGAAGGGGAGATACTCCATTTATTGCATAGTGCCAAAAGAGGATGGTTCCTTCTTCTGGACCTCAAGGTGGTCAACAAGCACTTGTTGAATGGAAACCTTGCACTCTGTGATTGAAGCAATATGCCGAGGGGTGTTATTGGCTTTTCTGGATCTGGCTGAGGCATATTTTGATACCCTGATCTAGGAGACCAGCAAAAGTAGCTGCATTCTGCTGCACCTGGCTCTCATTATCAGTTTGCTGCCCTCCCTTTAAAGCTATCTGCTGCCCCAAGGACTTTCTCCAAGGTCATGGTGGTGGCGGCTCTGGTGCTATGGTTCCAAGGGCTCTATGTGCATCCCTGTCTGGATTACTGGTTCATCTGAACCTGTTCCCTATCAGAAGCATCTCAGTGGTATTCCGGGTGGTGTTATTTTTGGAAAGCTTCGGCTGGATGATCAAACAAGGAAGAGCCTTCCCAGACCCTGGAGTTTGTGGGAGCATGTTTTTACACTCGAGTAAAGTAGAGTTTTCCTGCCAGAGGAGAAAGTCAAAAGAAGTTTGGATTGCCTGATGCTGTTATGTACACAGCAGGCTCCCAGAGTCTGGGGTTATATTCAGCTCCTCAGATTGATGCGATGACCATAGAGATGGTTCCATGGGCGCATCCTCACATGTGACTGCTCCACTGGTCCTTGTTGGCTCGGTGGTCCCCGAGTTTCATAAATTCGAGTGCAGGCTTCCGCTTCCATTGAAGGTGAAGGCCAGCCTGCGGTGGCGGCAGCAGTCCTGTCATTCAAGTTAGGGTGTACTGCTGGACGATTTCTCTTGGATTCTGCTGATGATGGATGTCAGTAACTTGGGCTGGGGAGCCCATTGCCAAGATTGTATGGCCCAGGGCCATTGGAACCACAGGGGAAATTGTGTGGCCTATCAACCACATAGAGGCGACGGAAATCAGATTGGCTCTTCTACATTTCTGAACCCTGGTCGAGAGCCGGGCAGTTCGGATGTTTGCAGACAACGCCATGGTGGTGGCTTATGTCAGTTGGCAAGGCGGCACAAGGAGCACTGGGGTAGCCCTGGAGATGGCTCTCTTGTTTACCTGGGTGGAGAAGATCCTCCTAACCTTGTTTGCCCAGCACATTGTTGGAGTGAACAGTGTGAAAGTGGAATTCTTCAGCTGGCACTCTCTGGATCCTGGAGAGTGGGAGTTGAGTCAGAAGACTTTTCAGTTGATTTTGTGCCGCTGGGGTCACCCTGAAATGGTTCTCATGGTGACCCGCTCCAATACCAAAGTTTGCTGCTTTTTCAGTTGCCACACAGAGATGGGGCCCGAGAGTGTCAATGCTCTGACCAAATCTTGGCCAAGTCAATGACTGCTGTATGTGTTTCCTACATGGCCCATAGTGGGGTTTGTGATTAGGCAAATAGAACGCCACCTGGCGGGAGTGTTCTGGTGGCACTGGATTGGCTGAGGAGAGCATGGTTCAGAGACCTGGTGCGGCTCCTGCAGGCACCTCCTCTTTGTTTTTCTCCATCTCGGGGTCTATTGTGGTGAAAAATGAAGAACCTGGCTCCCTTCTTGCTTACAGCATGGCTCTTGAAAGGAGACAGCTAGTGTGTAAGGACCACTCTCCAGCAGGGGTCTCTACTCTTCTCGGTCCTTAGAGGAGGTCTATCGATCTAGTATACATACGGATATGGTGCTTTTTGAGTGTTGGTGTGGCATGCAACAGTTGGCTCCTGAGATGGCCAAGATGTCCTTCCAGTTGGCCTTTCTACAGGATGGCCTAGAGTAGGGCCTTTCCCTATGTTCACTGAAAGTTGAGGTGGCAGCTCTGGCTTGTTTCCGGGGTCCAGTGGTGGGCAAGTCTCTGGACTTGCACCCGGATGTCTCTTGTTTTCTCCAGGAGGTTCAGCCTCTGTGTCCTCCCCTCCAGTCTGTGATCCCTTCCTGGGATCTGTGTCTGGTGCTCAGGGCCCTTATGGTGGCAGCCTTTCAGCCACTGAAGCATTAAAGGATTTGACACTCAAGACGGTCTTCTTGGTCACAATTTGTTCCACAAGATAAATATCTGAGCTGCAGGCTCTGTCTTGCTGAGATCTGTATCTCTCCTTTTCAAAGGAGGCTGTTTCCATTTGGCCTGTGCCATCCTTCTTGCCTAAGATGCTTTCTCCCATTCATATGAACGAGGTGGTGTGCCTGCCCGTCTTCATGAAGGAGCAGTGTTATGGGAAGGAGAAGGATCTTTGCCTGGTTGATGTCCGGAGGCGCTCCTCCCGTACCTGGAGGTTACGAATTCCTTTTGTAAGTTTGATCATCTTTTTGTGCTGTTTGCTGGCCCATGCAAGGGTGACGCAACAGCCAAGTCGACTTTGGGGGGCTAGATTAAGGAAGCCATTGCCTCGGCTTATCTGTTGTGGAAATGGATGGTTCAAAAGAGTTAGCATGCTCATTCTACTCAAGAACAAGCGTCCTCGTGAGTGGAGCAGAGCTCAGTAGGCCCTGCAGACATTTGTCAGGCAGCAACGTGGGCATCACATTCCACTTTTGTCAAGCACTACCACTTGTATGTCCTTGCATGGACAGACACAGTCTTGACTCAAGGATTTTGCAAGCTGCTGGGTCTTCTTCCTGCCCAGTGGAGTTGTAGCTTTGGTACATCCCACTTGTCTGGACTGGTCTAGCAGAACAATATCGAAGGTGTCATTTTACTTACCAGTTAATGTCCTTTCCTTAAGTCCTGCTAATCTGGTCCAGGGCACACCCCTGAAACTGTATTTCTTGTGTTCTTCTGCTGCGATACCCTTGGGTCCACTATGATTTTTATTCTTGGCTCTGTGGATTCATCTCCTACTGACAGCCTTCTGTTTATGCTTCCCTGTACATAGTTCTCTACTGTTAATTATTCATTATTGCCCACAACTGAGGTTGTATGAGGCTTGCCATGTTTCTCTCATATGCTTTGGGATGAATACTGAAGGGACCTCTGGTGGCTGATGCGAACAGAGGCATATGAGTGATGTCACTGAAACCTGGGCTTTTCATTGGTTCTTTGTCTCCACCAATCTGCTGGTAGGGGAACACAACCCACTTGTCAGGACTGTTCTAGCAGGACTCAAGAAAAGGACATTAATTGGTAAGTAAAATGTCACTTTATGAGCCTATTAACTGGCATTAACATTAATATGAGTTAGTAATCATATGCCTTATTTACTGTGGGGCCTATTCACTAAATCAGGGGTTAGTTAGAGGATCCCTAAATAAATAAATTACAACTTTCAAATGTTTTCTCTTTGTGATCAGAGGGCTTACTTTGTAGAAAAAAAGGAAGTAGACCTATGGGGAGGGAAGGTGAGTGGTAGGCCAAGGGTATGAGTTGAGCAAGTGGGCCAGCGTCAAATTTGAACTATTTTGCTCCAAAAACACCCAAACACACTCTGTCATATGCAAGCATGAACATAGTCTTCCTCTAGGTTATCCTCATAGCACACTTGTGGGCAAAACATGGCTGGATATTGAGAATCACTGGGGTAAGGATAGAAAGAATAGAGCACTTTTTCTCTACCCTCTATCTCAAATCCCCCAATCGTTGCTGATCTTGAAATCCCCTATAATGGTCACTGTGGTAATCTTTGGAACAGCAGGCATCTGGAACAAGTCAATTTCTGCTAGACATGGGTACAGTTGTTCTTTGACAATATTTACTTTGAAAGTAATCCATACTGTGCTGTATAGTATATAAAGGCATGGCTTAGTGGTTGGGGCAAGTTACTTCAGGCTAGAAGGTCAGCGGTTCAAATCCCCCTAGAGGACAGCAACCCTGGGCCAGAAGGACTGGGGTTTCTAGTCCCATAGGTGCTCCTTGTGGTCTTGGACAAGCCACTTAAACCCTCCATTGCCCATGTTCCCTGTAAGTATTAGTGTATGTGTCTCATATCCCCTCATGTTAAATGTATCCCCCAACTGTGTTGGGACCACTTTGATTGAAAGATAAGGTGGTATACAAAACTGTCTAAATAAATAAGAACCATTCAGAACAATGGATTTTCAGAGCAATAGACTCAGCCTCCCCCCATATAGTCCATTGCTCTGAGAATTCACTGAAATTCTGTTCCTTTCCCTCTTTAGCTAAAAAGGCACAGATCTCCTCTTCAAGATGTGATCAGCTGGGTTTTGTCTACCTTGAGGATTGGGGGCAAACTGGCTGCACTTTATTTTCCTCAGGCAGGTGAGGGATGCAGGGGCCGTGAAATTCAAAAGAAGGGCATACTCTTTGGCTTCTTGGTAGGAGAATGAAGGCAGCAGCACTGCATGCTTTCCCCACTCATTGTCCTCCAGAGCTGCCAAGTTACCTAGTTCCCGGAGGGAAATTGCTTGGCCAGGCCTGGTTTTGAACTTACTGTACATCCTAAAGTAGTACGGTATTTGTAATCCCTGATTCTGCCCATTGAAATCAGTGCTGCAGATCCTATAAAGCATCATGATAGGGTTGTCGGAAATCCAGAGCTGGTCTAAAATCTGCACAGTCTCCTCACTCACTCTCTCACTCCTCTCCCTCTCACCTCTGTGGTTATTGGGGGTCAGAGGCCAGTTGAATAAGCAGCATCAGGGCAAGGAAACAAACACACCAAGCAGCGGAAAAGCAATGGGCCTGACACGCATTCACCTAGTATCTCTTCAACCTTAGAGTAAGCAGCTCACAGTAAGCAGCTCCAACATTTATGGCTCTGTTCTGCTTTCCCTGGAAATCAGATGGCCAGAAATATCAGAGCAAAGCAGTAGCTCTACTCTGTTTCCAGAAGGAATCCAGAACCGATCAGGGTTGGCCCAACCACTTAGTTAGCAGCAAAGAGTAGTTACAGTCAAAGCAAAACAGTGGGTCCTAACAGCCATACAAATGCAAAAGTTCATCTTTGCTTACTTTTAGCTAGAGAATGGGCAGTTTGCAAATAGCCATTTATCCTCATAGGTGGCTTTTGAAATGTCCCTCAGTATGTATATATTTACAAAACAAAATTGCTTATTTGAACATCATACCTTTAAATAGTTTTATAGGATTTTCTGGGAGGGTCGCATTGGATGATTATGATTGAGTTATATTATCAAAATCTTGGCGGAGAAAGGTTGTTGGGGGGGTGAAGTAGCCTAACGGTTAGAGCTACATTCTCGTGGGGATAGTGGTTGCAGTGGCTGCCTTTTCATTGACGCGGTTTTAGTTTTCTAGAAGTACGCGGGGGGGGGGGGGGGTTGAGTTGTTTAGTAGCCATGGAAGGAAGTCTTGTATAAAATTTTCCTGGTTGAATTATTTAAATCTTCTTCTTGTTGGTTGCTGAATGGGGTGCTTTCTGGGGTTGGTATGGGGGAGGGAGAAGCTGATTAATTTTTGGTCAGACCATGGCACTGGGTGTGCTTGAATGCAGTGGGAGGGCCAGCAATGGTTGCATGGTTGTTGAAAAAGATCAGGCTGAGTGTGTTGCCCTTTTCATGTGTGGATGTTTATTTGAGGGGACTGAGGTCCATTGCTGACCTTGCTTGAAGGAATGAGTCTGGATGGTTTGGTTGCACCCCTTTTCTCCCTGATAGGGGATAGAGGAGGAACAGAAGAAGAGCTAGATTAGGGTACCGTTGCCAGTGTTTTGAAATAGAACAGGGCCGGCCTGTCCATTGAGCAAGAATGTTTTTTGCATAGGGCCCCGCGTTTCAGGGGGCCCCACGCAAAAAACATCTTGCATCAGCGATCAGCCCAGCTAGATAATAAAAAATCACAAACTGGCTGCTGCTGCCGTCATCGCCGTGGCAGCGGCAGAATCGAGCATCCCGTGGGGCCCCCCTGCCCTGCAGAGTCCTCCTTTCAGCATCAACTTCCTCAGCGTCGGCTGCCAGAGCCGCGAAGGGAGAGCTTCTCTCCTCTCGCAGGCTCTGTTAATCCCGCCGCAGGGCTGATGGGAAATCCCATCAGCCCCGTGGCGGGATTAACAGAGCCGCGAGAGGAGAAAAGCTCTCCCTTCGCGGATCTGAAAAGCCTATGCTTTGGGAGCTGATGCTGAAAGGAGGACTGCAGGGCAGGGGGGGCCCCGTGGGTGCTCGATTCTGCTGTTGCCACGGCGGCGGCGGCAGAGGCAGCGGAAGCAGCAGCTGGTTTGTGTTTTTTTATTATCTAGCTGGGCTGATGGGGAGGGGAGGGGGGTTAGGACTGGTAATGGGCTATGGGGGGGGGGCTAAGACTGTAAGGGGGCTGATGGGGGGGTTAGGACTGGTAATAGGCTAGGGGAGTTAGGACAGGTAATGGGCTATGGGGGGTGGCTAAGACTGGAAGTGGGCTGATGGGGGGGTTAGGACTGGTAATGGGCTATGGGGACGGGGGGCTAAGACTGGAAATGGGCTGATGGGGGGTAGAACTGGAAGTGGGCTGATGGAGGGTTAGGATTGGTAATGAGCTATGGGGGGTTTAAGACTGAAAATGGGGTAAGAACATAAGAACATAAGATATGCCATACTGGGTCAGACCAAGGTCCATCAAGCCCAGTATTCTGTTTCCAACAGTGGCCAATCTAGGTCATATGTACCTAGCAGTTTCCCCAAGGGACACAGGTTCCATAATGCTTGTATTGGTTCAAGCATTGATATCCTGGGTCCCTTCTTAATAATGGTTTATGGACCTTTCCTCCAGGAACTTGTCCAAACCTTTTTTAAACCCAGCTACACTAACAGCCTTTACTACATCCTCCGGTAACAAATTCCAGAGTTTGATTACACGTTGACTGAAAAAATATTTTCTTTTATTAGTTTTAAATAGTTTACCCCGTAGCTTCATTGCATGTCCCCTAGTCTTTCTATATTCTGATAAGGTAAACAATCGATCTACGTTTACCCGTTCCACTCCGTTCATTAATTTATAGACTTCTATCATATCTCCCCTCAGCCGTCTCTTTTCCAGGTTAAAGAGCCCTAACCTTTTTAGACTTTCTTCATAGGAGTATCCTTCCATCCCCTTTACCATTTTGGTGGCTCTTCTCGGAACCTTTTCTAAAATCGCTAGATACCTTTTAAGATACGGCGACCAGAATTGCACACAATATTCAAGGTGCGGTCTCACCATGGAACGATATAGAGGCATTATAATATCTTTTGTTTTATTTTCCATTCCTTTCCATATCATACCTAGCATTCTATTTGCTCTCTTGGCCGCTGCTACACACTGGGCCTAGGGTTTTAACATGGTATCCACAATGACGCCTAAATCTTTTTCCTGGGTGGTAGTTCCTAATGTGGAACCTTGCATCGTGTAACCATAGTTTGGGTTGTTCTTCCCTAGGTGCATAACCTTGCACTTGTCCACATTAAATTTCATCTGCCATTTTGATGCCCAGTCTTCCAATTTATCAAGATGCTCTTGCAATTTTCCACAATCCTCTTGGGTTTTAACAACTTTAAATAGTTTTCTGTCATCTGCAAATTTGATAACCTCACTCGTTATTCCACTTTCCAGGTCATTTATGAATATGTCAAAAAGCAGCGGACCCAGCACAGATCCCTGGGGTACACCACTATTCACCTTTCTCCATTGGGAAAATTGGCCATTTAGCCCTACCCTCTGCTTTCTATCTTTTAACCAGTTCCTGATCCACAATAGTACACTGCCTCCTATCCCATGACTCTTTAGTTTTGCCAAAGGTCTCTCATGAGGGACCTTGTCAAAGGCTTTCTGAAAGTCCACATACACAATATCAACCAACTCACCTTTGTCCACCTGATTATTCACTCCTTCAAAAAAACATAACAGATTACTAAGACAAGATCTTTCTTGTCTAAAGCCATGTTGGCTGTCTCCCATTAGGTCATGACTAAGTAATTTTATTCTTTATGATGGTTTCTACCATCATGTGGGGTGATGGGGGTTAGGACTGGAAGTGGGCTGATGGGGGGATTTGGACTGGTAATGGGCTATGGGGGGGGGGCTAGGACTGGAAATGGGCTGATGGCGGGGTTAGGACTGGTAATTGGCTATGGGGGGGCTAGGACTGGAAATGGGGTTATGGGGGGGTTAGGACTGGACGTGGGCTGATGGGGGCTTAGGACTGGTAATGGGCTATGGGGACGGGGGGCTAAGACTGGAAATGGGCTGATGGGGGTTAGGACTGGAAGTGGGCTGATGGAGGGTTAGGTTTGGTAATGGGCTATTGGGGGTTTAAGACTGAAAATGGGGTGATGGGGGTTAGGACTGGAAGTGGGCTGATGGGGGGATTTGGACTGGTAATGGGCTATGGGGGGGGGCTAGGACTGGAAATGGGCTGATGGGGGCGTTAGGACTGGTAATGGGCTATGTGGGGGGGGGGCTAGGACTGGAAATGGGCTGATGGGGGGTTAGGACTGGTAATGGGCTATGGGGGGACTGACTGAAAATGGGGTAATGGGTTAGGACTGGAAGTGGGCTGATGGGGGGCTTAGGACTGGTAATGGGCTATGGGGGGGCTAGGACTGGTAATGGGCTGGGGGGGTTGCTAGGACTGGAAATGGGCTGAGTGGAAGGAGGGCTTGAACTGCAAATAGCTGATGGGGACGGGGGCTTGGAATGGAGATGAACTGAGTGGAAGGGGGGCTTAAACTGCAAATAGTTGATGGGGAGGGAGCTAGGACAGGAAATGGGCTGATGGTGGGGCTAGGAAAGGACTAGAAATGAGCTGATGGAGGGACTCGGATAGGACTGAAAATGGATGGGGGAGCTAGGACTGGAAATGGGCTGATGGTGGGGCTAGGATAGGATTGGAAATGGACTGATGGGGGGCTAGGACTGGAAATGGGCTGATGCAGGGACTAGAAGGGAGTGGATGCTGGGTGGGGCTGGAATTAGAAGGGAGCTTATGCTGGGGGAGGATCAGAATGGGATGGAGCTGGGAGAGTGAAATGGAGAGAGAAAAAATATTTTGTGTGGGAGGGACGACAAATCTACAATTGGCCGGATATTGGGAGAGTAAGTGGGGATTGAGGATGGAGGGGTAAAATTTGAGTGGATAAAATAGGAATGAGGAAAGAGCAAAAGGAGAAAGATTAGTATGTTAAAGCAGATTTAGAGAGAGGATGGAAAAAAACTAGAAGAAAGGACAAATGGACAGCAGATGATGGAGAGTTAGCAGAAGACACGAAGAAACCAGAAGAAAGTAGCTGGAGCAATTGCAACTGAAAAAAAATGCACAAAAGGTAGAAAAATATCTCTTTATTTTGAATTTATTAACTGGAATATATCAGCTCTAGGAAATGTGCATCATTAACGTCTGTGCTTTGTTTAGTACAAGAGGAAATTAATTTATAGTTTTATTTCTACAGTGTTGTACATTCCAAGTTTGGCTTTTGGGGTTCCCAGTTTAATTATTGTCTTACTGTTTCTAAATTGTGATTCCTTGTTTGGTGATGGTCTATGTTCTGCATGTGTAACTGAGCTGAGTTATTCTCTTTATGTAATTCCTATTTGACATTGCCACTTGTTCTCTTTCCCCAGTAGGTCATGTATTGTTATTCTCTAAAATGTATTGGTTTAATATTTGCAGTGTTGCCTTTTGATAGATGGGGTTTGGTGCTTTGTGAGTCCTGGTAGTGCTGTTAGGATACGGTGGGTTTGGTATGGGTTCTTAATGGGCAGTGTTTGTAGTAGTTCCTAATGTGCCTGGCGGTTGGCACTGGATTATAGTAATGTAGAAATCTTTTAGTCTTTCTTTATCCATACACTCATTAAGAGGCATGTTTACTAAAAGTTAGTGAATGGTAACATTATGCAAATATTTATGCAAATGAGGCACCTTATGCAAATGAGGCCATGCACTGAGTCTCCGCACATGGCCCCGCACCCCCCTTGGGCCACCCCTGAAAGAGAAAAATTACCATCCACCACAGCCCATGCTCTTCCTCTGCCCCTATCCCAACAAATAATTGCAGAGGTAAAAGAGATTCAATATCATCCTGATAGAGCAGTCCAGAAAAGAGGGTTGTGTCCCCCTACCAGAAAACAAAGAGACAGAGAAACATTCCAGAATCTTCTTATGACATCATCCTGCTATTAGCAGCCAGTAACCATAAGAGCATACCTCAATATGTCTGTTTCCAGCAGATGGTGGATGCAAATTTTTACAGCTTTGATGAAATCTAGAAAAATGCTCTAAGAAAGACAGATTGATTTCGCTTGTGAGCAAACACCCTTGAGATGACTTTCTCACTAGAGCACATTGCTGGAGGCTCCTTAAAACCGGTGCTCTTTTGGGTATTGCTATATGGAGGAGGAAATGGTTCAATTCCTCATTCTTATCTTGCTAAGGGTCAGTTGTGCAACCAGAAGAAAGGAGTTGGAAAATGGTTCTTCAAGCCTCACACAGCCTCAGTGCCTCCTTCCTCTTCCTTCCCCCCTGCTCTCCCTCAAAGACTAAAAGAAGGTTCTTCAGTGGTATGTGCCCTCAGGTCCTGGCTGGAAGGGTAGTAACACTGAGCCCTATGTGGTTTGCCTGCCCTGAGCTCCCAGGAGGTTAGTATGAAAACTTGTTTTGTGTGGGCTACCCAATCTCATCTGCTAGGTTTGGGCCGCTTGGGGTGTTCTTTGTTATGGCACCATTTTTCCTGCTTTGCTGAGCTGTATGCACCTTACTACATTAAATATTAAGTATTTGCCTTTACTCTGTGCATGGCTGTAGCACATGATGTTAGTATCTGTGTGGCCATAGCACACAGTGTTAGTGCCCACGTGGCCGTAGCACGTCATGCAGCATGTCTTATCAACACACACTAAGGATGTGTAGCTGGACAGTTAGCGGCATCTAAGATTTATGTAATTGGCACAGACACATCCCTGCTTTTAAGAAACACTACCTGGTCTGTGGAAAGCTGGATTCTAGTTTCTGCACTTCATGTATGGAAGCTTCGGATAGGCCTTGGAGTGCCTGTCTCCCCTCTCACAGCGAGGGTGCTGTAGCAAAGTGCAATCAATGAATAAGTTCCAGGAGTCAATTGACAGGGTCCAAGCCAGTTTATTGTGCACAGGCCCAGTCAGTCAAAGCTTCAAAAGGAACTGAGCAAAACTTTATACAGAGATATAACCATTTATACCTCTTTTTCAGTTTGATACATGAGAACTTTCTATTGGTTCCAACTCGATACATGCAAACTTCTCATTGGTTCTACATTCCCTTCATTTGTCCAATTAGAAATCCCTTCAGAGCCTAGCAACCGGCCCCCTCCCTTAGGATTGCTTGAACCATGGTACAGTTCTTGATTTCATTACTTCTCTACTGCAAGGTTATCCTTAGCTCCAGGAATGCATATATTGAAACATTTCTGTTCTTTCACACACAAGAGAATAATGGAAGACTTATGAATTCATAAAAACTTCTTATTAAGCAGTTTAAAACAGTTTTCTCATTTTTCACTGATTTTTGGTACTTTTCTAGCTATAATGGGAGTTAGGATCCAGGCCTAACTTACAGGCCTTTCATAGTAGCAGGCCATGCTAGGCCATAGCCTACCACAAGGGGACACAGATGCCCTGGCCTTCACTGCAGGATGCAGTGGATGTGGCAATGAAAAGGATCATCTCCAGGCTTTGGACTTGAGTGCTTGCTCTACCGGCTGTTCCCCATCTCTTAAAAGTTCAACAGGTGCAGACTCTGTTCCTGTCAGGAAGCTTCCAGTTTCCGCGTTGTCCTCGTCAGAATTATTCTGCTTTCTACAGCAAGTTTGGTCCTTCTGGTGCGGCAGCTCAGAGCCTGGGGCCTCTGGTTCCTTTTGCTTTCTTTATGTGTATGTTTAAAACTTGATATACCACCCTTCGGGGGGGGGGGGGGGGAGGGGCCCAGAGTGGTTTACAACATACAAAAAAAAATTAATTAGAAATGGGAAAGGAAATCCAGAGATATACGCCAGAGAGAGAGAGAGATAGAACAACATGTACTTGGGGAAAAGACGAGATGGGGGAAGGGAGAGTAGGGACATACCTACATGGGGGAGAGGGAAAGAATAGAGTTAAGGACACTTAGGGAGGGAGTTCACTCGCTCGGAAGAAGGACCAGTGATGAGTTAAAGCCTGGCCCCGGCACTGCCTTCTAAGCAATCTTGATGGAGATTGGAGTCTGAAGATTCGGATCGCCTTTCCTTTGGCTGAGGCCCAGAATCTAGTTCTGGCACCTCTGGTGATGATTCCAACCTTTAGGATGAAATGACTTCTCCTTTGGAGGACCATGACAATTCCTGTATTATCCACCTGCTCAGAAAGGAGAAGCTAGTGACATTAATTGCTCAAGTGTCTTCTGCTCTGTGTTTGGCTGACTCTCTGGCAACAGAAAAGGTGCCGCAGGTACACCCCCTCCTTCAGGGAGTCTGGAAGTCTACTAGGGCCTTTCTTTTTCTGTAGGTTATCAAGACCATGGTCTGCTCAGAGTGGGACTTCCCAACTTCTAAGTGAAAATGCTGAGAGTCCTAAAGAACATTTGCCCTGTCGCAAGAGAAATACATTGTGTGGTTCAGCATGCCTCAGTTGCATGCGCATATTGCAGCGGTCACAAAGTGGAGGGTTTTGCAGTCCTGAGAGACCACTTGGATCATAAGATGGAATCTCTCCTGAAGAGTCATTTCTCGCCTTCCTCAGTTGTTGTCCAGTTGGCTGTGGATGCGTTGATGACGTGAGTTCTTCTTCAGTGGATTTAGTTTTGCTCCGGAGGATACTGCCATCCTCCTGAAGTCTGCAACAGCCTTTCTGTCAGATGCTATGTATGATCTCATTTGTGTGTTAGCTAAATACATTGCTCTGTTGACGGTGACAAGAGGCTAGCTGTGGCTGTGTTACTGGGTACTAGCGGATGTGGCCTTCAAGTCCCTGTTGTCCTGGCTTGCCCTTTAAGGGCCACTTTTGTTTTGGAGAGGACTTGGAGAAGCTGGTTAAAGATTTAGGTGAGTCCAAACCTCATTGCCTCCTGGGAGATAGGCCAAAGGAGCCTGGGAAGCAAATGGGTGCATCTTGTTCCTCAGTGTCTGCTTGTTTTCCTAGTTCCAGATACCTGGAATCCCAGAGTTCCCGGGACAACTGTAGATATTGCCCCAGAAAGCCCATAGAAACAGAGAAACATGACGACAGAAAAAGACCACATGGCCTATCTAGTCTGTCCTTCCATATCAACAACTTCCTCTTCTGGATTTTGGTCCTGAGCTCACTCCTTTCATGGGGCTCGCAGAACCTGGGAATCTACCACTTCCAGAAGTGCCACCTCCCATCTGGTGCAATGATGGGTTTTGGGATACCTCCAGTGGGTGGCAGTCTGTGTCTTTTCTACCAGGAGTGAGTCTGGGTCTCTGGGTGCTAGACATCATTCAGGATGCAGGGAACTTATGCTGGATGTCTTCCTTGTTTCCCTGTGTGGCTCTGCGGCCAAGAAGTGTGCAGTTCAAATTACACTGGAAAGGTTGCTCCAACTGTGGGTGCCAGTATTCCATCTCATGGTGCCAAAGAAAGTCAGTTTCTTTCAGCCGTTCCTCAACCTCAAGGGGATTAACACCTGAAAACTCTACATTTCTGTATGGAGACTTTGTGATCAGTGATCCAAGCAGCACAGTGCAGGGGGTTCCTTACATCTCTGCATTTTGCCGGAAGCCTATTTCTACATTCCTGTCTGTGAGGATCAATAGTGCTTTCTCTGTTTCATCATGCTTGGCTCTCATTTTCAATTGGACGTTCTTCTCTTTGGCCTCTCCACTGCCTCATGGACATTCTTGAAGGTCATTATGGTGACAGCTACAGTGCTGAGGTGCCAAGGAATCTGCGTTCACCCATCTCTGGATGACTGGCTCATTCAAGCCAGATAGCAGTCAGAAGCATCTTGAGTATCGACCCATATGATGAAGTTCCTGGAGAGTCACTGCTGGGTGATCAATCATGGATTGAGTCTCTTGGAGCCTACCCAATCACTGAAGTACCTGAGAGTGTAGTTATGCACTCGGGTAGTCAGGGTCTTCCTACCTGAGGAGAGGGTGAAAAAGTTGTTGTCCCTACTGGCAGACTTCTGGGCTGAGCAAGCTGCAGGGTTGGGATTATCTGCAGCTTCTCAGCATTGATCAAAATGGTATCTTAGGCATGAGTTCATATGAGACCACTGCAGAAGTCCTTGCTGTCTCGTTGGTCTCCAGGCTTTCAGAATTTCAAGGACAGGCTTCCCCTCCATTTGGTGGTGGTGGTGTCCAGCCTGTGTTGGTGGAGGCAGCCCCAACATCTGAGGATGGATATGCCATTAGATGATCATTTGTGGCTGCTCCTGTTTGACTGGGGAGCCCATTGTGAGAGATGAACCGCTCAGCGCCATTGGAACAGTGATGAGTTGGCTTGGCCTATCAACTGCCTTGAGGCAAGGGCCATTCATTTGGCTCTTTTGCACTTCTAGTTCCTAGTCCTGGGCAGAGTGGTCCAAGTATTCTCAGACAGTGCCATGGTGGTGGCATATGTCATCTGGCAAGGGGGTACGAAATCTGCCAGAGTGGCCCTGGAGATGACCATCTGTTCTGGGCAGAAAGAACCTCATGGCTCTTTCAGTGCAACACATTGCAGGCTGAGTCAGAAAGCATTTTGGCAGATTCTGCACCTCTGAGGCTGTTCTAAGATGGATCTGATGGTGACTCAATCCAATACCAAAGTGTGCAGATCTTCAGTCACCACAAGAAGGTAGGCTCCAAGGATATCAACACCCTAGTTCAGTCCTGGACAAATTGTCTGCTCATGTGTTTCCTCCTTGGCTGCTTGTGGGATGTTATCCAGATTGGGTTATCCTGGTGGCACCGGTGTGGCCACAGAGACCATGGTTCGGGGACCTGTTGCAACTTTTGCAGGAACCTCCTCTGTGACTTTCCCAAGGTCGGAGGCTGTAGCAGCAGGAGATGGCCTTTCTGGAAGACCCAGCTCCTTTCTCGCTTACGGCTTGACTCTTGAGAGGTGTTGTTTGGTGCATATGGGCTATTCTGCCAAGGTTTCCACTCTCCTTAAGGTGAGGTGAATTTCTACCAACCCTGCCTATATATGCATCTGGTGCCTCTTTGAGTGTTGGTGCTGTGAACATCTGATTGGTCCTAATATGGCGGACTTGCCTTTCTTCAGGATAGCCTAGACAAGAATCTTTCCCTTAATTCAAGTGCCAGCTTTATCATGTATCAGGGGACCAGTGGTGGGGCAGTTTGCAGCCTTGCACCCAGATGTATCTCATTTCTTTCAGGGAGTGGACACCTGTGTCCTTCCCTGCATTCAGTTCCCTCATGGGATCTCTGCCTGGTGCTATGGGCCCTGATGTCAGAGCCCTTTGAGCCCTTGAAGGGGGGCCACACTTAAAGATCTGACCCTTAAGACTCTCTTCTTGATCATAATCTGCTGCCAAGATGTATCTCCAAGCTGCTGTCATTATCTTGCAGGAACTATTCATTCTCCGAGGAGGCCATGCACACATGTACATTCAGCCCATCCCTTCCTTCTTACCCAAGGGAGGAGTGGCCTAGTGGTTAGGGCACAGTACCTCAGGCCAGAAAGCCAGGGGTTCAAGTCCCTCCTGGGGACAGCAATCTCAGGCAGAAGGAGCTGGGGTTTCTAGTCCTATAGGCACGCCTTGGGCAAGCCACTTAACCTTCCATTGCCTCAGGTACACATAGATTGTGAGCCCTTTGGGGACAAGGGAATATATTCAGTACCTGTTTGTAGTGATTACATAATGTAAACCACTTTGATTGAAAGATGAGATAAAAAACTGAATAAATAAAAATATTACACAGATGGTCTATCTGCCCTCTTTATTAAGGCACAAGGGA
The DNA here is from genome assembly GCA_033557465.1 of Ichthyophis bannanicus. Taxonomy (NCBI): domain Eukaryota; kingdom Metazoa; phylum Chordata; class Amphibia; order Gymnophiona; family Ichthyophiidae; genus Ichthyophis; species Ichthyophis bannanicus. Next base: position 417,821,428 of record CM066034.1, read on the forward strand.
AGGACAAGGACCTTTACCTGGTGGATGTCTAGAGGGTGCTTCTCCAGTATGTTAAGGTTACTAATTCCTTTCATAAGTTATGTCATCTATTTGTGCCTGTTAGTGACATGGCTGCCATGTCTACCCTCGGAGGCTTAGGGGGTCATTTCGAGCTGCATTTAGTGGGGATGTATGTCTGGGTCAGACATCCATCCCCGCTAAATGCCCAGGACTGTATCCCCTGCTGAAAGATCCCCACATGTACATAGGAGATGTGCAGGGAGCTCTGGATGGGGGCAAGAGGAGGCAGGCCAAGGGAGGAGTGAGGACAGGTGGTGGGCAGAGATATGACCCTGGACGTACAGAGCTGATCCTGAGGTTGGTCCTGTATGTCTGGGGTTGCCAATATGGCCAGGGGTTCCTCCTCATAGGCGGAATAAGTCCCCCTGGACATCGGGGGATGGCGGCACAGGGCCAGATCAGTGAGGCGAGGAGGTGCAGGAGCTTCCCCGCAGCCCAACCCTACCTTTGGAAGGCTACATCGGGGGTTGGGCTGCGCGGAAAGAACTTTGTGCCATTAAAGAGCCACGTTGCCATTAAAGAGCCTGGCTGAGTTAGCCGGGCAAGTGGCTGGATGTCTGGGGTGCCAGAATCAGGCATAAGGCCAGCCCCAGAGTTGATCCAAGGTATTGGCAAACGTTAAGTTTAATGCCCGCCTGGCTGTCAGAATCTATGGTTTTAACTTTGATTGCCTTCCCCCCCCCCTCCCCCAGAAGCTGCCACCCCAGGTGACTACCTAATTTGCCTAATGGTTTGGCTGGCTCTGACCAGGGGCCATATTTATTTATTTATTTATTTATTTTCATTTCTTATATACCGCACTATTTGCGATCAGCGCGGTTTACATAAAACAAGAAGGTAACCGACAATGAACAAAAGTCAGGTCATTACATTGAACAGGAACAAGTAACTTGGAAAACAGGGTAAACTATATACATATGCATAACCATGAATGGGTAACTATATACATGTCAGAGGGAGTTATTGGGTATTGGACATGCTTAGTGGCTGGGGTTCGGGCAGTAAGTGAGATGCTTGATAAAGAGGAAATGTTTTAAGGCCTTTCTGAACTGGCTCAGGTTAGGGATCGCTCTGATGTGTGGTGGTAGGGAGTTCCAGAGACTTGGGGCGTATAGTCTAAAGGCTCTGTTCGATGTTGCTTTGGAGCATTTTGTAGTGTCTCTCGGTATCACTAGCATGTTAGCTACTGAGGTTCTTCTTAGCCTGTTGGGTATGGGTGGTTGGATGAGGTCACATAGTGAGGAGGAGGAGAGTCCCTTGATGGCCTTGAATGTCATCACTAGGGTTTTGAAACTTAGCCTGGCTTGAATGGGGAGCCAGTGAAGCTGTCTCAGGAGGGGTGTGATATGCTCTATTCTTGGTGTGCCGAGGAGAATCCGCGCTGCACTGTTCATGGCAAGTTGCAGGGGCTGTAAGGTGGCCTGAGGGAGTCCTTGCAGGATGGCGTTTGAGTAGTCCAAATGGGGGATGATGAGGGCTTGATAAATGGTGCGGAAGTCGCTTGGTTCAAGTAGGGGGCGTAAGTGTCTAAGAGATTTAATCTTGAAGTAAATCGCTCTTACAGTGTTGGTTATGTGTTGCTTCATGTTGAGGTTCTGATCCAATGTTACTCCGAGGTAACGAATAGCTGATTTTACTTGTAATTCAGCGTTGTCCACTTCTAGGTAGCTGGGTGGTGTAAACTCAGGATTTCTGGAGATGAATAAGACCTCCGTCTTCTTGTGTTGGATGCGCAGATTCTGAGAGAGGAGCCATTCGGATATGGTGTTGAAGCACTCAGTCAAGGGGGTAAGGTCTGGGCAATCCAGGGATATTGGAAGGTACAGTAAGACATCGTCTGCGTATATCATACAACTCACATTGAATGATCTGATAATATTACAGATGGGTTGGATATAGATGTTAAACATAAGTGATGATAGGGAAGATCCTTGAGGAACTCCTTGGCTTTGTAAGAATGGCTCGGAAGTAGACCCATTTGCACGTACGTATTGCCATCTGCCTGACAGGTAGGATCTACACCATTCAAGAGCTCTTCCACCAATGCCTTTCTCTCTTAGCCGACCTAGGAGAATTTCGTGGCAGACAGAGTCGAACGCCGCCGCTATATCCAAAAATACGAGTGCATAACCTTGGCGTAGGTTGTCAATGCCTGAGATTATGGTGTCAAAAAGCGTTGTGAGTAGAGTTTCGACTCCGTGTGACTCTCTGAATCCGTGTTGAGATGAGTCTAGGGGGGCATTGGTATCAATGTGATCTTGTAACTGTTTGTAGACTGTTTTTTCGATGATTTTAGCAAGCATCGGGATGCTGGAAATGGGTCTGTATGATTCAACTTTTTGAGGGTCTAATTTGGCGTTCTTCAGGAGCGGTCTAACGGAGGTCTGCTTGAGCGTGGAAGGGAACAACCCAGTGCTGAATGAAAGGTCTATCATCTTTGCTAAGATCGGGGCAAGGTCACAACGCAGATCTTTTATCCAGAATGCTGGACAGGGGTCTGAGTATGCAGTGGAGGTATTTAAGGTTGCGATGGTATCTTCAATAGATTTTTTTGATGGTGTGACAAAGGTGGTTAGGGATACTGAGAACTCTTGTTCGTTGGAGAGGTCCGGTGACATCACTTTATCAGTCTTGCACAGTTTAGATTGCATAAAGCTGGCGTAGTCCTGAGGGTGTATGGTTCCAGGGTGTTCCGGGGTGGGTTCTTTGGCAAGAGATTTGACCAGGTTGAAGAGGTCGTGCGGCTTGTTTAATGACCGTTTCAGGGTGTCTGTATGGTATTGTTTCATCCTGTCTATGACAGCCCTGCGATGTGTGTGTAAGTGCTGGGTGTATGCTACTTGGTCATTGGTGGTGCGTGACTTCCTCCAGCGTTTTTCCAATCTCCGTAATTGGATTAGAGATGTCCTTAAGTCAGCTGTGAACCATGGTGCAGTTGATCTTTTATTTGGGGCTTTAGTTGTTGGTGTACGGATTGCGATTGCGCTGAGCTTGCTGTTCCATGTGGTGATTAGGTCCTCTAGGTTTTGTGTATCCTTATCGAGGAGTTTGTTCGTTTCGGCTAGGATGCGTTCTTTGTTGAACGAGTGAAAGCTTCTGGTGGTTGAGCTCGAGGTCATACATATACCAAGAGAACATAAGATATGCCTTACTGGGTCAGGCCAAAGGTCCATCAAGCTCAGCATCCTCTTTCCAAAAGTACCTATCAGGTTCCCAAAAGGTAGACAGATTCCATGCTACTTAAACCAAGGATAAGCAGTGGATTTTCCCATCCCACTTTAATACTGGACTTTTCTCCAGGAACTGGTCCAAACTTGTTTTAAACCCAGCTACACTAACAGCTCTTACTACATCATCCAGGAACGAATTCCAGAGTGAAAAAATATCTTTTTCAATTAGTTTAAATTTGCTACATTGTAACTTCATTGCATGTCTCCTAGTCTTTATGCTTTTTAAAGGAGTAAACAACTGATCTATGTTTAGCGTTTCACTCCACCCATTATTTTATAGACCTCTATCATATCTCCCCTCAGGAATCTCTATTCCAAGCTGAAGAGCACTAACTTAAGCCTTTCCTCATGGGGGTATCCTTCTATCCCCGTTATCATTTTGGTTGCTCCTCTCTGTACCTTTTCCAATTTGGCTGTATCCTTTTTAGATATGGCGATCAAAACTGCACATAATATTCAAGGTGCGGTTGCACCATGGAGCGATACAGAGGCATTATAATATCCTTGGTTTTGTTCTCCATTCATTTCCTTATGATTCTTAGCATACTATTTGCTTTCTTGGCCGCTGCTGCACATTGGACAGAGGGTTTCAGTGTATTACCCATGATGATGCCTATATCCTTTTCCTGAATGGTGATTCCTAATCTGGAACCTTGCATCATATAAATACAGTTTGGGTTGTTCTTCCCTAACTTCATTAGTTTGCACTAGTGTACATTAAATTTCACCTGCTATTTGGATGCCCAGTCTACCAATTTCTCAAGATCTTCTTGCAATTTTTCACAATCCTCTTGTGTTTCAGCAACCTTGAATAATTTTGTGTTATCTGCAAATTTGATTACCTCACTCGTTAGTCCCATTTCCAAGTCATTTATGAATATGTTAAAAAGCAGCGGGCCCAGCGCAGGTCCCTTTGATGCTCTATTGAGATAATTGGCCATTTAGCCCTACTCTCTCCTTTCTATCTTTTAACCCAGGGGTGGCCAACCTTTTGCATTCCATGCACCAGTTTTTTCACGCTCTAGTTCAGATGCCCCATATGACACTTGTACCCCCATTCAGTTCTTTAAAAATATGTTAATATGGACATATTTAGCATTTTTACATAAAATGATTCAATATAAAGACAAGATAAACATTACTTACTTTAATAAGGCTTTTGAGTTTGCTTTGATTTTGCCAGTCTTGTAATGTTTGGCGTTAAATTAGTTACTGAAAGCAGCAGAGAATTCTTCAAATTTGAATCAGTCAATCACGACCTCAGTTTGTTTTTAATCAATTTCATAGATGAAGATGCTTGTTGGCATCTGTACATTGTTCCAAAATGACAGATATAACTCTGGGCAAATTTTTTTAGTTCTGGAAAATGTTCACAGGGTAATGATTGCCAAAAATTAATTATGTCATAAGCATTTGTGACTGAGGGAAGCTCATCAAATTTCATTTCCATGACATCCCTACAGTCCAATCCAGACTCCTGGGTTGTGTCCCCTTTCCAGCAGATGGAGATTGAGCATCCTAGCTTTTGGTGATGTCACTGTATAAGGAGCCCGCACTCCTCCCACCAAGTCAGTATCCTTAGTCTCCAGCAGATGGGACAGAACCCTTGGTAGTCTGAGCTGTACTAGGGTTCTTAGGCTGCAGCGAGGGTTAAAAAAAGAAAAAAGAAACCAAATAGGAGCCTTGACAGATATTCTGGTGCCAAAGTTGTGGTACAGGTTGGTTGTCAGGGCAGCAGCTGTGGTGACTAGATCTACCCCGAGAGATTGAGGCCGTTTGGCCGGTGTTAGGTTCTTGGGAGGAGTGGAGGGGGGCCTGCTTCCTTCTATTCTAGTGGAGAACAGACCTCTTGCCTACAGCCTCGGTGCTCTTTGGTGGTTAAGAGGCTGTCAGGTTTGCTGCTGCATTTGGAGGGACTTTTTGCATAGCTGGCTTAGGGGATCCCTCTGCTTTGGTTGCACCATATAGGGTTTTCTTCAGTGGGGCAGAGAGTGGCATTCTTTAGTAGCAGGATGCTGGCCGGCAGATTATTCAGTGTTGGGTGTGCTAGCAGGTAGAGTCATCTCTCTTTGGTCAGCCTCTGCCGGGCTTCTGAGGCAGAGGACCATGAGGTGAGATCCTTGTTGGTAGAAGCGCCATCTCGGGAGGAGAGTTTGCCACTTGCAGAGGCTGCAGGAGGGCCTATCTCGGCAGCTCTATCAGCTGCGGCTCCAGCGTTCTTGGCGGGAACTGCAGCCATTTTGTTGTCAATGGTAGACATTTCACCAGCCTGAAGGCAGGCATCGGGGCACTCAGAACAGAGCCTTCTCTGTCACAGCAGGCAGATTCCCCCTTGCTTCAAATGTCGGGTGCCTCTTCTGTGGTTCTGTTTTCACCAGACTTCGTCCTGTTGCTGCATCAGGCTTACTGTATCAAACAGGGCCTGATGGAGCCTCAGGAAACAGGGATCTGGCAGGCACCTCAGCAAAGGGAGTAGAGGCGCGAGGAGGGCTCACAGAAGGTTTTGGCGGTCAGAGCTGCAGCTGGATCAGCGACTCCAGAGGAGGAACTGAAATCAGAGCTCCCTCTGTGGTCCAATGATCCACTGAGGGTCCCTATGGTCGGGAGGCTGAAGAAGGGTCCACAGGGCTTCAAGGGAACTCCATACCTTCTGGGGAGGACCCCAATATAGTCAGGGTCTTCCACAGGGAAGAGCTGGCCTCCTTGATTACCAATTCACTGGTGGCACTGAGTGTCTCAGTGGAAGCACCGGCAACAGATCCTCCTTTGTTGCTTCAAGGGATATGCTCAGTAGAGGTAGCCTTTCCAGTGCACACAGCCCTGAAACAGATTATCGAATTGGAGTGGGACGCTCCAGAGGTGGGCTTGTACGGCAAAAGGGCCATGCAGAGCCTCTATCTGATTCCAGCGGAGGAACGGGAGCATTTTCAACTGCCCAGAGTGGATTCCTTAGTATCAGCAGCCACCAAGTGGATCATCATTCCGGTGGAAGGTAGGGCCACATTGAAGGATTCCCAGGATAAGAAGTTTGAGACACTTTTGAAGCAGACCTTTGAGATTAATGTATTGGCCTTGCAGGCTTTTGTCTACGGGGCCTATGTAGCTCGGGCCTGCATATGCTGGATGCAGGGACTGTCATAAACAGAGGCAAGTCTCGTCTCCACGCTCCCGGAGGGGGCCCGGCTTTATTCAGGGATTGCCTACCTTGCGGATGCCTTCTATGACCTGCTGCGGGCCTCAGCTAAGGAAATGGCCTCGGTTGTGGCTGCCTGGTGGTTGCTATGGCTGTGGAGTTGGTCTGCGGATGTTTTGTCCAAGCAGTGCCTGAGTAGGCTGCTTTTTTGAGGCAAGCTTCTTTTTGGGGAATGATTTTGGAGAGTCCAAGCCAGCTTGTTTGCCCAAGGACAAGCCCAAAACACAGAAACCGGCAGTGTCCGTAGGTTCTCAGGATTTCCATAGGTTCAGGGCGGCGAGATTTGCTCCTTATCAGAAGTCCACATATAGAAACATAGAAACATAGAAATATGATGACAGAAAAAGACCACATGGCCTGTCTAGTCTGTCCTTCCATATCAACAACTACAACAGTCCCCTTTTTTCCTTTAGAGATCCTCTGTGTTTGTCCCATGCTTTTTTGAATTCAGTTACTGTCCTCATCTCTACCACCTCCACTGGGAGACTATTCCATGGATCCACCACTCTTTCGGTAAAGAAATATTTCCGCATATCACTCCTGAATCTATCCCACTTCACCCTCATCCCATGTCCCCTCATAGCAGAACTTGCTTTTAATTGAAAGAGGTTCTCCCCCTGAACATTTATGCCACAGAGGTATTTAAACATCTCAATTATATCACCTCTATCCCGCCTTTCCTCTAAGGTGTACATATTAAGATCCCTAAGTCTGTCCGCATATGCTTTATAATGAAGACCACTAATCATTTTAGTAGCAACCCTCTGCACCGACTCCATCCTGTTCACATCCTTTTGAAGGTGTGGTCTCCAGAATTGCACACTATACTCCAAATGAGGTCGCTCCAAAGACTTATACAGAGGCATTATCACCTCCTTTTTTCTGCTAGCCATTCCTCTCCGTATACACCCAAGCATTCTGCTTGCTTTTGTCATCGCCTTTTCTACTTGTTTAGCTACTTTAAGATCATCAGACACAACCACGCCTAGGTCACGTTCTTCTTTAGTGGACAAAAGTACTTCATCCCCTATACTATATGGTTCCCTTTGATTGCTGCAGCCCAAACGCATGACCTTACATTTTTTAACATTAAATCCCAGCTGCCAAATTCTACACCATTCTTCAAGCTTAGCTGGATCCCTCCTCATGTTATCTACGTCTTCCTGGGTGTCTACTCTATTGCAGATTTTGGTATCATCTGCAAAAAGGCAAACCTTATCCGACAGCCCTTCCGCTATATCACTAACAAAGATGTTAAAAAGAATCGGACCAAGGACAGATCCCTGGGGCACACCACTGGTAACATCCTTCTCCTCAGTGTGAGCTCCATTTACCTGTACTCTTTGTCGCCTCCCACCCAACCAATTTCTAACCCAAGCAGTAACTTTAGGGTCCATCCCTAGGGTGCTCAGTTTGTTTATAAGTCGCCTGTGAGGAACAGTGTTAAAGGCTTTACTGAAATCTAAATGCACCACATCTAGGGCTCTCCCTCGGTCCAACTCCCTGGTCACCCAGTCAAAGAAATCATTCAGATTTGTCTGACAAGACCTGCCTCTGGTGAATCCATGCTGCCTTGGATCCTGTAATCCGCTGGATTCCAGAAACCTCACTATTTTCTCTTTCAGCAGCGTTTCCAATAATTTACTCACCACTGAAGTTAAACTAACTGGCCTATAGTTTTCAACCACATCCATACTTCCGCTTTTGTGTAAAGGCCCCACATGAACCTCTCTTCAGTCCTTTGGCACCACTCCCGACTCCAACGAGGCATTGAAAAGGTCAGTCAGTGGAGCTGCTAGAATGTCCCCAAGTTCCCTCAGTAGTCTAGGGTGTATCCCATCTGGTCCCATCGCTTTGTCTACTTTAAGTTGAGCTAGTTTCTCACAAACACAGTCTTCTGAAAATTGTTCAAGATGTCCCTCGCTTCTGTTCCTGTATGTGGGTGTTTTCTGAGATCCTGCTCCTGGTTCTTCATCTGTGAACACAGAACAGAAATATTTGTTTAGCATTCCGCTTTATCCTCATCAGCTTCCACATATTCCTCCCCTTTACCCTTGAGTCTGACAATACCACTTTTGCCCTTCCTCTTCTCACTAACATATCTGAAAAATGTCTTATCCCCCCATTTTATTGCATTGGCTATTTCCTCCTCTTTTTGAATCTTTGCTTTCCTGAATAGTTTGCTAGCTTCTCTAAGTTTTTCCAAATATAGATGCCTGTCTTCCTCTCTCTGTGATCACTTTTATTTCATGAAGGCTTCCCTCTTTTTCTTCACTTTTTCAGCTTCTTCTTTCGAAAGCTATAGCGGTCTCCTTTTCCTTTAACCTTTATTTACCATTTTAACAAAAAAATTGGTTGCCCTTAAAATATCCCCTTTCAGTTTTTCCCACAGTTTTTCTACATCCCCCAGCTGTTCCCATCCCGCTAACGACACCCTGAGATATTGGCCCATCTTGGCAAAGTTAGTCTTCCTAAAGTCTAGCAGCCCTAGTCCTAATACTGAACCACACCATCTGGTGATCACTGGATGCAAAATGATCTCCCACTATAACATCAGAAACACTTTCACCATTGGTAAGCACCAAGTCCAGTATGGCCCCTTCACGTGTGGGGACTGTTACCAATTGCTTGAATAGTTCTCCCTGTAGAGAATCCAGGATCGCTTTACTTCTAGATGATACTGCAGCAGTTATGTGCCAACCAACATCTGGCATATTGAAATTCCCTATTAGTAGCACTTCCCCTTTCCTAGCAATGCTGCATATGTCTTCAATTAACTCTCTGTCCACCTCTTCCTCTGTTGAGGGAGGTCTGTATATCACACCAATGCAGATAGATTTCTCTTTCTCTCTTTCTAGTTTAACCCACAATGCCTCCACTCTCCCTTTTAAGCTTTGTAATTCCAAAGCTTTAATAGTATTTTTTACATATAGTGCCACTCCTCCTCCCCTTCTTCCTACCTTGTCCTTTCTGAATAAAGTATAGCCAGGTATAGTTACATCCTAGTCATGGTTTTCTGTGAATCATGTTTCTGTAACTGCCACTAAATCCAAGTCGGCCACTCCCACCAAAGCTTCAACATCAGGAATCTTATTTCCCATGGTACGGGCATTTATACACACTGCTTTCCATATGTTACCCCTATTTCCCATTTCCATAAAGTTATTTAATGTATCACTTACCTGGGGGCTTTCTTCACCCATCCCCAACGAGTCTAGTTTAAAGCCCTCTTCAGTAGATTAGCCAGTCTACTACTGAAGACGCTTTGACCTTTCTTGGACAGATGAATGCAATTTCTGCTCTGGAACCCTTGGAACAGCATCCCATGTTCTAGAAAACTAAAATGGTCTCGATGACGCCATCCACGCAGCCATGCGTTCATCTCCAGGATGCGAGCCTCTCTGCCTTGGCCTTTACCCTCAACAGGGAGTATTGAAGAGAACACCATCTGTGCACCTAACTGCTACACCCTCTGTCCCAGAGCCATGAAGTCACTTTTGATACACTCAGAGGGATACCTGGCAGTATCATTTGTTCCGACATGGATTAGCAACATTTGGTAATAGTCAGTGGGCTTGATGAGTCTTGGCAAACTCTCCGTAACATCTTTGATTTTGGCACCAGGCAGACAGCATACCTCTCTGGACATCAAGTCTGGTTGGCAGATGGACGCCTCAGTACCCCTCAGAAGAGAGTCACCAACCACCACTATCCTTTGCTTCCTTGTGGTCATTGATTCTGCAGCTTTGAGATACTTGAGCTTCCAGGGATGCTTTCACCTCCTCCACTTCCAGGGCTGCATAATGGTTCTTCAATTCAAGGGCTGGAGAAGTTGGATTGGTGATTCTGCAGGCCGTGGTGACTTGTGTCCAACCTTCGTCATTCTGTTGGCACCCATCTTCTCCTCTGCTAGAGAGCTTGGATGTGTCAAGAAGCATCTCATCAATGTACTTCTCACTGTCTTGAATGCTCCTCAGCCTCGCCACCTCCTCTCTGAGTTCCTCCACTTGTTTCCTCAGAGCTTCAGCATGCAGGCACCCTGCACATGGAACCGGTCCTTCAACTGGCATTGGGACCTCTGTCTGGACAGAGGCAGTAGCTGTAATGGGGGCAACAGCTTTAGCTATACAATTTCAAGCCCGGGGAAGTCTTTTGGGGCAAAAAAGGCTCTGGTAGGGGCTGCTTGGCAGGGCTGGTCAGGCTTCAAAGAATGCTCAGTGAGATGAGGGGGGCGCATGCAGGGTCTCTGCTGATAGGGGGTCATCTACAGCAGTTTTACCTAGCCTGGGTCCACGTTACCTCTGACCGATAGGTGCTGGAGGTTATTCATGAAGGCTATGCCCTGGAATTTGCTGTGCCTCTTGCAGAGGCCTTTCTGTTTTCACCCTGTTAAGTGCCGAGGAAAGCATGGGCAGTCAATGAGACACTCAGTCACTTGCTTCAGCTGCAAGCGGTCGTGCCCATGCCGCAAGATCATCCGTGGTAGGGACGTTACTCAATCTACTTTTTGGTGCCCAAGAAGGAAAGTTCCTTTTGTCCCATCCTCGATCTAAAGTACGTCAATCAGGCATTGCACGTGCCTCACTTTCGAATGGAAACGTTGCGGTCAGTGATTGTAGCAGTGCGTCCGGTAGATTTTCTCTCCTCTCTTTACCTCACAGAGGTGTATCTGTATGTCCCTATCTGGGCAGAGCATCAGCGTTACTTGCACTTTGCGGTGCTTTGGGGGCATTTCCAGTTTCAGGCACTTCCATTTGGCCTGGCCACGGCTCCACGAAACTTTACCAAGGTCTTGGTGGTGGTGGCAGCTCAGTTGCGGAGCGGAATACTGGTGCACCCCTACCTAGAAGACTGGCTCATTCGGGCAATGTCACACCAAGAGCGTATAGATTCCAGTCAGTGGGTCTGCATTCTGCTCAAGGAGCTAGGCTGGGTGGTGAATTTAACCAAAGGTCATCTTACATCCTCTCAGAGTCTTCTCTATCTGAGTGCGCGATTCAACACAAGGCAGGGAATGGTCTTCCTTCCGGATGAGAGGTGCCGAAAGATTCAACAGCAGATCCGCCAATTCTTGAGATGGCGATCGCAGTCAGCGTAGTTTTACCTGCAGATCCTGGGGTCCATGTCTTTGACTCTGGATCTCGTACCATGGGCGCAGGCTCACATGCGGCCATTGCAGAGGTCTCTTCCTTCTTGGTTGTCGCCTCAGAGGCACCTGCTGTCTCATCAACCTTTGTACCCATTGGAGGTGCGCTCCAGTCTGGCATGGTGGTTGTCGTCTACTCACATGACCAGGGACATGCCATTGGAGGTGCCATAATGGATTCTGGTTACAACAGATGCCAGTCTCTCAGGCTGGGGGATGCACTACGAGGGCAGATAGCCCAGGGCAGTTGGACACTGGACCAGACACAGTGGTCCATCAACAGGCTCGAAATGTGAGCAATCAGGTTAGCTCTCTGGGAGTTTCAGGAGTTACTCTGGAACAAGGCTGTGTGAGTTCTGTCCAACAATGTCTCCACGGTGGCCTAAATCAATCGATAGGGAGGAACAGGCAGCATCTTTATGGCGGAGGAGATTGCCCCGCTTCTTCAGTGGGTGGAGGCGAATCTCCGGCAGCTCTCAACAGTTTATGTGGCCGGAAAGGACAAACTGCAGGCCTATTACCTAAACAAACATCAATTGGATCCAGAAGAGTGGTCCTTGGCGGATGCAATGTTCAGGCAGCTGACTTGCCATTGGGGCCAGCCCTGCATCTCATGGCATCAGCAGAAAACACCAAGGTGGAGTGATTCTTCAGCAGGTGCAACGAGCGCATGTCCAAGGGCCTCGATGCTGTGGTTCAAGACTGGCTGGTGGAAGGTCTGCTTTATGCCTTCCCGCCATGGCCTCTTATCAGATATCTAGTTCAGTGCATAGAGTCCCATGCTGGTCTGGTGATTTTGATAGCTCCGGATTGGCTGCTGAGACTGTGGTATGTGGATCTGGTGAGACTTCTGGTGGTCAAGAATTGGAGGCTACCAGTGAGACCAGATCTGTTGTTGCAGGGACCAATCCTGATGCCTCAGGTGGATCGGTTCTTGCTTATGGCTTGACCCTTGAGAGGGCATCCTTAAGGCATAGGGCCTATTCGTTGGCAGTGATTGCCACCCTGTTGAGGGCATGGTGGTGGTCTACATCCGTAGCTTAAGTGTGGGTCTGGAGAGTCTTCGAGGCTTGGTGTGAAGAGAGGCAGCGGCGACCCTTAGGGGCTTTGTTCCTGGATGTTTTAGACTTTCTACAGGATGGATTTGAGAAGGGCTAGCACTGAACTCCCTTCAGGTGCAGGTTGCGTTGTTAGCTTGCTATTGAGGGTGAATCCAGGGTTTCTCCTTGGCAGCTCACCCGGATGTGATTAGACTTCTTTGGGAAATCAAGTAACTGAGGCTGCCCTTGTGGTCCTGTGTTCCAGCCTGAGACTCAACTTGGTCCTCGGTGCTCTCTCAGGAGCACTGTTTCAACCTCTGGCAGCTGCCTCTCTTAAGGAACTTACCCTGAAGGTAGTTTTCCTGGTGGCTATTTGTTCAGCGCATCGGATTTTGAAACTGTAGGCCCTGTCTTGCATGGAGCCGTACCTGCTTCTCGCAAAGGATAGGGTGATCTTGTGCACGGTGCCGTCCTTTTTGCCTAAGGTAGATTCCCCATTTCATATAAACTAGACTATAGTTCTCCTGTTTTTTCCTAGGGGCAGGGAGCAGCAGCTCCACACTCTGGATGCAAGGAGGGTCCTCTGTCGGTACTTGAAAGTCACAGAGGTTTTCCGAAAGACAGACCGTCTGTTTGACCTCTTCGGGGGGCCCCACAAAGGAGAAGCGGCATTGAAGGCCTCCATTGCAAGGTGGTTAAAGAAGGCAATTGAGTTGGCATATCTGTTGAAAGGTAAAGCAGTGCCCACAGGGCTCCAGGTGCACTCCACCAGAGCGTTCTGGGCCGAGCGCGCTTTGGTTCTGCCAGCAGATATTTACAGGGCAGCGACATGGGCATCCTTGCACACCTTTGTACACCATTATAAGCTCGATTTGCAGGCGCATACAGAAGCATGGTTTAGGGCTCAGGTGCTGGAGGCTGAACTTGCTGGTCCTGCCCCTGTTTGAGTACTGCTCTGATACATCCCAGGAGTCTGGACTGGACTGTAGGGACATCATGGAAGGTGAAATTAGACTTACCTGCTAATTTTCTTTCCATTAGGACCTACAGTCCAGTCCAGAGCCTGCTCATTTCAGGTGGTGGCAAGCTCAGTTATGAAGGTCAGCATATAAGGTACTGGACATTTATCCTTCAGTTGAGCTGGAGAAGGGGATCTGTGGCCGGCAGATTTGGATTTTCAAGGCCAGGGATTCCGGGGGTAGCCCAGGTCTGCTTGGACTGTACGCAGTCACCACAGAAGTTGAAAGTGTGAGTGTATATAGTTGGCTGGTGGGCCGTTGTTGGTTCTTAAGTTCTGCTTTGACATTGGAATACTAGCTTGGTAGGAGGAGCGCGAGCTCCTTATACAGTGACATCACCACAAGCCAGGATGCTCAGTCTCCATCTGCTAGAAAGGGGACACAACACAGGAGTCTGGACTGGACTGTAGGTTCTAATGGAAAGAAAATTAGCAGGTAAGTCTAATTTCACCTTTCAATAATGAATTTGTTTTCAAATCAGTAAGTTTCATTTGTATATTACTAGGCATCTTCAGGAGTTTTTGTTCACTAAGTGAAAATGAGTTTATAAATGCGAGTATGCAGTCTTCTTCTTTAGCAAAACCACTAAAGTGACTTTCAAATGACTCTTGCAATAATCTGATTTTTTTCAGTATATTCTGTAAAATTGTCATTCTTTTCTTTTAAATGTGGAAACCGGCTTAAATCCTCATTTTCTAAATGAGAGATAAACAGTATTAACTTCATCTTGAATGCACTGATATCATTTACTAAGCTAGAAAACAATTTGTTCTTGCCCTGCAGTTTCAAATTTAGATCATTGAGATGGCTGATAACATCAACTAAAAATGCTAAATCATATAGTCCATTTGTTATCACATAAAAGGGCTTTTTCCTCAGGCAGCTCATTCTTCTCTTCTAGAAAATTATGAATGCTTTTTCAGTTTCCAAAATCTACTGAGAGCCTGCCCTCTAGAAAGCCAGCGTACTCACAATGAAGGATGAGATCATCAGATTCCAGATCTAACAATTAACAGTATTCTCTGAATGTTCTTCTGTTTAATCCTCATGCATTTCACAACTGGTAGCATAACATGCTGCAAATTTAAAGTTTTCCCACACAGTCACTTTTGGTATACATTGCAGTCACTTTTGGTGTATATTGCAGTGATATTTTAATAGAGGATGACCTAAAAAGATTTCAAGCAAAGTTGCAGTCCCAGCTGCTTTACCTATCATTGACGGTCCTCCGTCAGTACAAACACTGATGGGTTTGTTAGAATCTAGTTGCAGATTTTCTAGGCAATACTTTACTTTGTCATATATGTCTGATCCTCTTGTTTTTCCATGAAGTGACTCAAGACTGCTAAGTTCTTCAAAGATGTTAAAATTATTATCAATTCCTCTGGGCTACATCACATCAGCAGATTCGTCCAAAGCTAAAGAACAGAAAGTACAAGCATGGGCAAGGTCTTTCAGTTGCACAGATACATCATGGGAAAGTTCTTCGGTGAGAATTGTAACTGTTTGCTTTGACAGAGAGAGTTTGTCTGTTTTTCTTTCAATATTTTTATCATCAAGACATCTTGCAAATATTTGGAGACAAGACTTAAAAATGTCTTCCCTATCAGAGAAATGCTTCTGTTTCTTAGCCACTGCAAAGGCAATTTCGTAGGACACTTCCAAGATTGCCAAACTTTCACAACTTCTTTTAACAATTATATTTTGTTGTCTTTTTATTTCATCCTTTTTCTTAATCATATATTATTTCCGTAACTCAGACCCAAGCACTATCTTCAGTTTTTCTTCTATTTGAGCCCAATGCTTGTTATAGTGTCTGTTAAGATCATGTCTTCTATTATCTGAGACCCACTTTCTACTTTTCTTTTGTTCATTTTCTTTTGCACTGTGATGGGTAACTGATCATAAAAACAAAGCTTAAGTTTCAAAAAGTACAAAACTTCAATTGTTCACAAAGTGAAGCTGAATATCGTTTGTTTTTTTTAACTCTTTCAAAAAACTTGTTCTTGAAGGCTTCCCCACTCTAAAACAAGAAAACATGAGGAGAACCCCCATCCCGCTTCTGTTCCCACCCCTCCAAACACACCCTAAAATGCACACCCTAAACACACCCTAAAATGCGTACTGCACCATGGTACCAAAGAGAGCAACGGGTACCTGCACACTAGGCAAAAGACCAACCGAGCAGGTACACAAAGACTGGCGACAATTCATTTCAAGTGAAAAAAACTTTTAATTGGGGTCCAATTAAAAGGCTTTTCACCTGAATTGAATTGTCGCCAGTCTTTGTGTACCTGCTCGGTTGGCCTTTTTTTTTCCTGTACTGCACCATGCAATCAGCCTGCTCACCTGACGACTGCTGCACTAACGCACTTAACTCCCACTGCTTACCGTGGCGATGTGCCACTTCTAATCATGCAATGCGTCACTTTTGGTGCATGCGCCATAGGTTGGCCATCCCTGTTTCACAATAGTACATTGACTCCTATCCCATGACTTTTTATTTTCTCAATAGTCTCTCATGTGGGACCTTGTCAGAGGTTTTCTGAAAATCTAGATACACTGTATCAACTGACTTACCTTTGTCTAGCTCTTATTAACACCTTCAAAAAGATATAGCAGCTTAGTAAGACAAGACTTTCCTTGACTAAATCCATGTTGGCTTTGTCCCATTAAATCATGACTAACTATATGCTCAATAATTTTGTTTTTTTATAATGGTTTCTACCATTTTGCCTGGTATTGATGTCAGGCTCACCAATCTGTTATTTCTCAGATCAGCTCTGGAACCATTTTCAAATATTGGCTCTTTCTAGAACCCTGAGATCATGGGCCCTAGATCTGGACAGTTGGTGTTCACTTTATAAGAGTAATTTTATAACTAGGCGCCTAGTTTCAGGCTCCCAGAACATGCCTATCATAAGCTGGTGTAGATGGCCTCATCCAGATTTTTAAAGAACACGTGTATATGATAGTATTTTATAACAGATGCTGCCCACGTCCAAGGGTCTCTAATGCTCCCACTCACGGTGCTTCAAGCACTTGCGCGGCGTCTTTTCAAGTGCTTGAAGCACCGTGAGTGGGAGCATTAGAGACCCTTGGATGTGGGCAGCATCTGTTTTGTTTTTCCTCTGAATACGGAGAAGAGAAAAGTTGATAAAAGACGTGGAACTTTCACACAGAGCCATACGGGCAGTAGACCTAAGCCCCTGATGAAACGATAAGTGAAACGCAACAGTGGTACTCGAAGTTGGCGTCGGGGATTGCAGTTTGCAACAGTGTGACAAGGCTTTTTCAACAACAAAGATAAGATTTGTTCCATTTGTACGACTGAAGATGTTAGCTTTAGTGTAGTCACACATATTTGGGTCATTGATGCAAATTGGGACATACGGGCCATTCTTAGTCCGTTGTCCATAAGTCTGAGACCCTTTAAAAAAGGATATATGAATTAAATTTTTCAGTCTGTAGATTGTGGCCTGGTAAGGCAAGGATATATGCCAGCCTCACTCAAATGAGCAACCATACGACCAATACTCAAGAGCACATCCCTCAACAAAAATAATCCACCAGCATATTGCCCATTTTTCAACCTGTCATTTATTGCTAAAATTATAGAAAAAGCAGTTCAAAGGCAACTACAAAACCACAGAGATCAATACATACCATTGGACCCACAGCAGCATAGGTTCAAACCCAATCATGGCATACAAACACTCTTAACATCACTCTGACAGCATCAT
Organism: Ichthyophis bannanicus; assembly: GCA_033557465.1. Classification (NCBI taxonomy): domain Eukaryota; kingdom Metazoa; phylum Chordata; class Amphibia; order Gymnophiona; family Ichthyophiidae; genus Ichthyophis; species Ichthyophis bannanicus. Next base: position 417,838,859 of record CM066034.1, read on the forward strand.
CAAGGGCACAGATGACATCCAAACAGGATTCGTCCTTGTATTTTTGGATATATCATTTGCCTTTTATATTATATCCATGCCATCATACTGCAACATCTCTAAGAAATTGGCCTACACAACACCACTTTAAAATGGTTTCAGTCCTACCCTAGTAACCAGCAACAACAGGTCAAATGCTGAGGGCCTGATTCAGACCCAGATGTCCCGGCCCTCTGTGTGCCCGGTCGGAACTGGACGTACAGAGTTAGCCATGATTCTGATCCCGCAGGGCATGTCTAGCCCCGTGGAATCAGAATCGCATCCAGGCCTGTACATGCAGGCTGGGACCCCAATTCAGTCTGGCCTGCACGTACAGGCCTTGCCTGGATAGCTCAGTCAGGGCTTTTCAATGGAGCCACGGCACCATGGCGTCCGGTTGCCATGTCACCATGGCTCCATTCAAAAGTCTCAATCCCCGGCCACTGGTACAAACGCTGCATTCCCTGCAGCCCGACCCCTGATCTGGCCTCCCAAGGCCAGGGTTACGCTGCGGAGGATGTCCTCTGCCCCCTGCTGCCTGCCCATCCCTCCTGACTAGGGGAATTTATTCCACCTCAGAGTTGGAATAAGTTCCCCGTTCAGGCTACTGGCTCTGGACGTACAGGGTTGACATTGGAATCAGCCCTGTATGTCTGGGGCCAATGACTGCCCACTGCCCTCTCTAACGCCGCCCCCAATCTGCCTCTTTCCCGCCCCCGTCTAACTTCCCCGTACAATGAGCAGGGAAGTTAGTCGGGTTTGGAAGGGAGCGTCCATCCCCGCTATCTGTGCCTCGAAATGACCCCATGAATGTACAGATCCAAGCCTTTCCCTATACAACATTACTTCTATTTAATGTCTACATACAGCTCATCTGTGAAATTATAAAAAAACACAAAATTAAGTATTGGATATATGCTGACGACATCATGGTATAGTCCCCAATTGAGTTGCACAATCCAAACATCTCAGCCATAACCAAATGCTTGGAGGACATGATCACCTGGCTCAACAACAACATTCTATCTGTAAACTACATGAAGACAGAAGCACTCTTCATTACAAGAAATTCCTCATTCATTTCACCACAATCAGTCAATATACTACACAGATCCATAGCAGTAAAAAATGAGGTCCGATACTTAGGGGTCACTTTGAACCAAAACCTCACTATGCAGTCCCATATAAATAAGATCACTGCAAGCACCTAAGGCAAAATGAAAGTTATCAGGAAACTAAAACCATAAGAACATAAGAACATAAGATATGCCATACTGGGTCAGACCAAGGTCCATCAAGCCCAGTATTCTGTTTCCAACAGTGGCCAATCTAGGTCATACGTACCTAGCAGTTTCCCCAAGGGACACAGGTTCCACAATGCTTGTACTGGTTCAAGCATTGATATCCTGGGTCCCTTCTTAATAATGGTTTATGGACCTTTCCTCCAGGAACTTGTCCAAACCTTTTTTAAACCCAGCTACACTAACAGCCTTTACTACATCCTCCGGTAACAAATTCCAGAGTTTGATTACACGTTGAGTGAAAAAATATTTTCTTTTATTAGTCTTAAATAGTTTACCCTGTAGCTTCATTGCATGTCCCCTAGTCTTTCTATATTCTGATAAGGTAAACAATCGATCTACGTTTACCCGTTCCACTCCGTTCATTAATTTATAGACTTCTATCATATCTCCCCTCAGCCGTCTCTTTTCCAGGTTAAAGGGCCCCAACCTTTTTAGCCTTTCTTCATAGGAGTAGCCTTCCATCCCCTTTACCATTTTGGTGGCTCTTCTCTGAACCTTTTCTAAAATCGCTATATCCTTTTTAAGATACGGTGACCAGAATTGAACACAATATTCAAGGTGCGGTCTCACCATGGAACGATATAGAGGCATTATAATATCTTTTGTTTTATTTTCCATTCCTTTCCTTATCATACCTAGCATTCTATTTGCTCTCTTGGCCGCCGCTGCACACTGGGCCGAGGGTTTTAACAAGGTATCCACAATGACGCCTAAATCTTTTTCCTGGGTGGTGGTTCCTAATGTGGAACCTTGCATCGTGTAACCATAGTTTGGGTTGTTCTTCCCTAGGTGCATAACCTTGCACTTCTCCACATTAAATTTCATCTGCCATTTTGATGCCCAGTCTTCCAATTTATCAAGATCCTCTTGCAATTTTCCACAATCCTCCTGGGTTTTAACAACTTTAAATAGTTTTGTGTCATCTGCAAATTTGATAACCTCACTTGTTATTCCACTTTCCAGGTCATTTATGAATATGTCAAAAAGCAGCGGACCCAGCACAGATCCCTGGGGTACACCACTATTCACCTTTCTCCATTGGGAAAATTGGCCATTTAGCCCTACCCTCTGCTTTCTATCTTTTAACCAGTTCCTGATCCACAGTAGTACACTACCTCCTATCCCATGACTCTTTAGTTTTGCCAAAAGTCTCTCATGAGGGACCTTGTCAAAGGCTTTCTGAAAGTCCAGATACACAATATCAACCGACTCACCTTTGTCCACCTGTTTATTCATTCCTTCAAAAAAACATAACAGATTAGTAAGACAAGATCTTCCTTGTCTAAAGCCATGTTGGCTGTCTCCCATTAGGTCGTGACTATCTACATGCTGAGTAATTTTATTCTTTATGATGGTTTCTACCATTTTTCCCGGTACTGATGTCAGGCTCACTGGTCTGTAGTTTCCCGGATCACCCCTCAAACCCTTTTTAAAAATTGGTGTTACATTGGCGATCCTCCAATCCTCAGGTATTAGAGATGATTTTAATGATAGTTCACAGATTACTGATAGCAGGTCTGCAATCTCAAATTTCAGTTCTTTCAGCACCCTTGGATGTATACCATCCGGCCCAGGTGATTTGCTACTCTTCAGTTTATCTAATAGTTGTAAGACATCTTCCCGATGTATCGATATTTCCTTCAATTCTTCCACACCTTTAAATACCACTTCAGTCATGGGTAACATCCCTACATCTTCCTCAGTAAAGACCGAAGCAAAGAATTCATTCAGTCTCTCCGCTATCGCCTTGTCGCCTCTTAGTGCTCCTTTAACCCCTTTATCATCTAATGGACCAACTCACTCTCTCACAGGTTTTTTGCTACGAATGTACTTGAAAAGGTCTTTATTTCGCGTTTTTGCTTCCGCAGCAAGCTTCTTCTCAAATTCTCTCTTTGCCTGCCTTATCAATGCCTTGCATTTGACTTGCCAGTGCTTGTGCTGTTTCCAGGTTTCATCATTTGGCTCTTTTTTCCATTTCCTGAAAGATGCTTTTTTGGCAACAACAGCCTCTCTGACCTCACCTTTAAACCATGCTGGCAGTTTTTTGGACTTCCTTCCACTTTTCTTAAAGCGTGGAATACAGCTGGTCTGGGCTTCCAAGATAGTATTTTTCAACAACACCCAAGCTTGATGTACGTCTTTAAACCTTTCCAACTGCTCCTTTTAGTTTTTTCTTAACTGTTTTCCTCATTTTATCATAGTCTCCCTTTCGAAAATTAAAGGGTAGTACTGTGGATTTCCTTACTATCCCTCCTCCACTAATTAAATCAAAGGTGATCATGCTATGATCACTATTGCCAAGTGGCCCCAACACCCTTATCTCTTGCACTACATCTGGTGTTCCACTAAGGACTAGGTCTAATATTGCTTCCCCTCTGGTCGGTTCATGAACCAGCTGCTCCAAGAAGCAGTCATTTATTTCATCTAGGAACTTTATCTCCCTAGCATGTCCTGTTGTGACACTGACCCAGTCGATGCCGGGGTAATTGAAATCACCCATTATTATTACTGCACTGTAACGTTTGCTAGCTTCCTTGATTTCTTTGAGCATTTCATCATCCATTTGTTCATTCTGGCCAGGCGGACGATAGTACACCCCCACTGCCATCGCCTTCCCCTTTTTACATGGAATTTCAATCCATAGAGATTCTACAGCAAATTTTTGTTTCTTGCAAAACTTTAATCCTTTCTGACTCAATGCCCTCTCTAACATAGAGCGCAACCCCTCCACCAATTTGGTCAGCTCTATCATTACGATATAGTTTGTACCCAGGTATCACAGTGTCCCACTGGTTGTCCTCCTTCCACCATGTCTCTGATATTCCAATCATATCTAACCTCTTGTTTAGTGCTATATATTCTAACTCTCCCATCTTGTTTTGTAGACTTCTAGCATTTGCATACAAGCATTTTAGAGACTGTATTTTATTCATATTAATTTGGCTATTGGTAGACATGGGTAATTTGGGATCTTTAAGTTCTGTCTGCTCCATACTCGAGGGCATTTGGGCTATTTTACTCTTTTTTGGAACCTCTCTGCTTTTTGTAGTATCCTTCAAGGATACATTCTTCCGAACCATGCGCTCTTGGGCGACTGTCGGCTTTCCCCTATTATCTAGTTTAAAAGCTGCTCTATCTCCTTTTTAAAGGTTAATGCCAGCAGCCTGGTTCCATCCCGGTTAAGGTGAAGCCCATCCCTTCGGAAGAGCCCCTCCTTTCCCCAGAATGTTCCCCAGTTCCTAACATATCCGAACCCCTCATCTCTGCACCATTGTCTCATCCACGCATTGAGACTCCGGAGCTTTGCCTGCCTTTTGGGTCCTGCGCGTGGAATGGGAAGCATTTTGGAGAACGCTACCCTGGAAGTTCTGTATTTCAACTTCCTACCTAAAAGCCTAAATTTAGCTTCCAGAACCTCCCTACCACATTTTCCTATGTCATTGGTACCGACATGTACCAAGACAGCAGACTCCTCCCCAGCACTATCTAAGACCTTATCTAGGTGGCGTGTGAGGTCCGCTACCTTCGCACCAGGCAGGCATGTTACCAGGCGATCCTCACGTCCACCAGCCACCCAGCTATCTACATGCCTAATGATCGAATCACCAACTATAACTGCTGTCCTAACCCTTCCCTCATGGGCACTTGGCCCTGGAGAAACCTCCTCGGTGCGAGAGGGGTTTACATCACCTGGAGGACAGGTCCTAGTTACAGGATCACTTCCTGCCACACCAGGGTGATGCTCTCCTGTCACGTGACCTCTCTCCTCCATGGCAACAGGGATGCTGCCAGACTGGAGGTGGGACTTCAGGACTATATCCCTGTAGGTCTCGTCTATGTACCTCTCTGTCTGTCTTATGTTTTCCAAGTCTGCTACTCTAGCCTCTAGAGAACGGACTCGTTCCCTGAGAGCAGAGAGCTCCTTGCACCTAGTGCACACGTAAGACCTCTCACCAGCTGGGAGAAATTCATACATGTGACACTCAATGCAAAAGACTGGAAAGCCCACATCCCGCTGCTGGACTGCTGTCTGCATCTTAGTTTTAAGTTTGTGTTTAGATCTTTAAGTTCTTTATGTACTAAAGGGTGCTATGGATATTTATACCACTAAAACTGTACCTAAGAAGTTTAATATACCTTGTTCACCTGAAGCTTAATTAATCTCAGGTCCTTAGTGTATGACTGATTTGGGTAATGAGCTTCACCTGAGAGCACCTCCTGTTTTTTAAGTTGTGCAAGTACCTATAAAGCTGTGATTATCCCAGGGGAGGGTGGGTGTGGGGAGGGAGGGAGGGATATAACACTTATTAAAAAAGGGCTGCTACACAGTACCTTGTCCTGTGCTGCTGAGGTAAGCTATATTTTGATTTGATTTAAATTATAGCTCTTTGCTGCTACTAGGCTCTAACCTATTAAGAAATTTAAACTACAAGCTCTCTGCTGGATTCTAAATTTAACCAGAAAGCTTTCTTCTGTGTTTTAATTTGAAACTAAAAGTACTTTGCTGATGCTAGGCCCTGAGTGACTATGAAATTTAAACTACAGCTGTCTACTGGGTATGAAAGGTAACCAGAAAGTTCTCTTCTGTGTTTTAAATTGAATCTTAAACTGTTGCTACTAGGCCCTGACTGATTTAACAAAAAAATAGTGGGTTCACAGATTAATTAGCTTTAAAAGAAAAAAAATTCCTTTCAGAAAAATTCCCAGAAGTATATACTCACAATTTCAGATTTCTCTCCAGAAGTAACAGCCCCCCTTTCTAGTCCTTCAAAACCATTCCTAAGCTAAGTGCACTTTTGATCAGTATGTCAGTTTGTAATTACCCCTACAACTGACTTTACCAGGGGCTCTCAAAACAAGCCATCCTACCATTCCAAATAGCACACTGGAATATCCATACAAGAACACATCACCCCCATACTCCACCACTTACATTGGCTCCCAACACTTTTGTATCTGGTTCAAGATGACAATAAACATTTTTAAAATCATCCATCACTCCTCGGTTGACATCTTACAGAACCAAATCTAAAGAGACTCAGGCACATGACCCAGGAGAAACACCAATAAGCGTATGATTATCACACCCAGTGAATACCAAAAATCCAAACAATCTACATCCAGAAGAGTGCTATCATTATATGCCCCAGCGCTATGGAACACCCTACCAGATGACATGCGAATCATGACAGACCTCAAAGACTTCCGTAAGAAATTGAAAACATTCCTATTCACAAATCATTTGGAATTCAACACCTAAGGCCACTCCTAGAAACACCAGACTTTAGATCCGTAGTAGGTACACTGATCACCCCTCACTTTGACTATTGCAATAGTCTCCTAATAGGCCTCCCGCAAAAAAGCACATACCTTCTTCAAAGAGCACAAAACATCTGTGCAAAAGTGATTGCTAAAGCTCGCCTAACAGACCACGTAACCCCTATACTGCTAGACCTCCACTGGCTCCCTATAAACAGTCGAATTAAATATAAAATAATCCTAACAACCTATAAACTCATAAACGACATAACCCCCTCACACTTATCCACATTACTGCAATCTCCAACTTCGACAAGGACCCTCAGACAAAACGCAGCCCACTCGCTCATCATACCAAAAACCATCCGCAAAACTAAGAACACCACTAGCTCCAGAGCATTCTCATTCACTGCTCCTACACTCTGGAACGACCTCCCTATTGAACTTCGCACCATAAGAGACCTCTTCCAATTCAGAAAAGAATTAAAGACCTACCTGTTCACTGAACACTTCGAAGTCCCCTACTACCCCAAAGCTAGCTCCACAACAAACCTGTTCACACATGCACAAACTCCCTTAACCCAAACAATGTAAACACAAGCATGCCCCCCCCCCACTCACACGCCCCAAAGACGACAAAAAAAAGGAACTAAATTCCAACACCTACACCAATATCTGCCCCACACAACACACACACCACACACTGTAAATATACATTTGTAAAAAGTTTGATGGGTTTGCTTTAATACCTACAAAGTTCTTGCTTTAATACTTAAAAGATGTCTCTGCTTATTGTTTTTCTTTAATACTTACAAAGTTTATATTTACTGTTCAATGTAAATAGTTGATTTCTATTGTTCTATGTAAAATGTATACAAACTGTGTACAATGTTCAATGTAAATAGTTGATTTCTATTGTTCTATGTAAAATGTATACAAACTGTGTACAAGACTGTTAACCTGTTATATGTAAACCGCCCTTGATCTCTGGAAGGGGCGGTATAGAAGAAATAGTTAAATAAATAAAATAAATAAATAAATATGTCACTAAAGGGCTCATTCCTTCCTGGACGCCCAGTGGGATCATAATTGTGAACAGGCCTGTATGTGCAAGCCAGGACTGCGATTCAGCCCAGCCAGCACATACAGGCCTTTTTCCGGCTAAGTCAGTCAGGGCTCTACAATGGAGTTGCGGCACCATGGCATCCAGTTACCATGGCATTGTGGCTCCATTGTAAGGCCACGATCCCAGCTGCCAGACTTCAAAGGTGATTTCCCCACAGCCCGACCCCCGATCTGGCCTCCTAAGACCAGGGTCAGGCTGCAGGGAATGTCCTCGGGTCCCCCTGCCCCATCTGCACCCTGGGCCCTAAAAAACTAAACATCCAGGGAAGTTATTCCACCTCAGAGGTGGAATAACTTCCCCGCACAAGTTGCCAGCCCTGGACATACAGAGCCGACATTAGAATCATCCCTGTACGTCTAGAGCCGGAGACTGCCCACCGCCTGCCCAGACTCTGCCCCCAAGATGCCCCTTCCCCGCCCCGTTTAACGTCCCCATACAACCAGCAGGGAAATTAGATGCCGGCGGGCAAGGCATAAATGTGGGGATGGATGTCCCATTCAAGGAAAGGCTCTGATCCCCCCGACAATTCCAAGCCATGAACAAACAATGACTACCCAATGCCACAGACCTAAGTTGTACATATGTTATGCCTTATAAGTTGCGCTGTCTGATATTCATTATTTTCTTTTATTTGAATTTTAACAATCGATACTTACAAAGCAAGTATACAAGAAATATGATTGAAACCATCAAAGGAAAGCTTTCATAAGAAGAAATCAATATATAAATCCATTAGCCCACATCTCAGGAAGGAGATACTTTCAAAAAGAATTTTACAACAAGAAAATAAAGAGAAAAGAAAATCCCATACTTAACAGCCATTATTTTATCCCACTAAAATCTCACCCCTCTGAAGCCTATTTCTCCCTATCACCTAAGAAAGCCTTCAAGTGTGGAGACTTTAGAATAGTAAACTTAGATCCCTGTATAGAGACCAAGCACCTACAGGGATACCTTAGAAAAAAGATGCCTCAATGGCCAATACCCTTGGCTTAAGGGCCAAAAAGGTCCTCCGATGCAATTGTTTGGCCCGTGAGACATCAGGAAACAACCAAATTCGTGACCCACAAAAAATAAACACCTTAATTTTAAAGTAGCTTCTAAACATAAAAGTCTAATCCTGCTCTGTAAGAAATGCAACCAAAAGAGTAGCCCTAGTGGATATAACCTCCTGTGAGTTCTCCAAGAACTGAGTCAAATTAAAGTCTACCTGAGACTGCAAGATATCAAAGCTCTCAGGGGACTCACCTGTTACCCTCCCACCAGGCAAATAAAATAACTGAAAATACCATCGAGTCTGCAGTGGGTAAACCCAAAGCCTCCTTGAGGTATTTCCAAAACAAAACTGGAGACAAAAGATGACAATAAGGAAAATTTGATGTTCATTATTTTATTGCCTTTTAGATGTGTATGTTTTCAATGTCAAAGTCCCCTGAAGAAATCCATAGGGCAGAAACACATGTAGGGCAGACCTAGTAACACATAATAAAGTCTTGGTCCTCCAGTATGTTCTTGTGTTCTAACTCCATGTATTCACAGAATGCAAGTCCAGGTTCTTGTTTTTTTTTTTTTTCCTAGGGGACAAGAAACCACAGGCGCTGGGTCACCATGGTGATTAAAAAATTGGACCTGGCAGCTGGGGCTCAGACCAGTGGTGACTTCCCACGGGGATCCAATCTCCTGTGGCAGAGGTTCTGCAGAAGGCAGTGATCACAGCCAGGATCAGTGCTGTCTGCCCAGTACTTTTGCTCACGATAGATGGGATCCCTGCAGCAAGACAGTGCTGGTAGTTTAAATAAAGAATAGTGGGGTGAATAGAGGTCAAAGAGTGAGTGCAAGGGGGGGGGGGGGAAGGAGAAGGAAAGAGAGTCTGGGAAGGTAAATAGAGTTGGAGGGTGAGAGAAGGATAGCAGGAGAGAGTTGGTTAGGGGAGGCAAAAGTGCAAGGGGTTGGAGGATGAAGGGATGAATGCATGGGAAGAAAAGGGCTCAGTGTGTAAGTGCAAAAGGTGCATCCCTCTCTCACCACAGACATGCAGGCACCTCCATCTCAACACCACACACACACACACGCAGGCACCCCACCTCCTCACCCAAGAGCGGATGGTTCGGAAGAATGTATCCTTGAAGGATACTACCAAAAGCAGAGAGGTTCCAAAAAAGAGTAAAGTAGCCCAAATGCCCTCAAGCATGGAGCAGACAGAGCTTAAAGATCCCAAATTACCCATGTCTACCAATAGCCAAATTAATATGAATAAAATACAGTCTCTAAAATGCTTGTATGCAAATGCTAGAAGTCTAAAAAATAAGATGGGAGAGCTAGAATATATAGCACTAAATCAGAGGTTAGATATGATTGGAATATCAGAGACATGATGGAAGGAGGACAACCAGTGGGACACTGTGATACCTGGGTACAAACTATATCGTAATGATAGAGCTGATCAAATTAGTGGAGGGTTTGCGCTCTATGTTAGAGAGGGCATTGAGTCAGAAAGGATTAAAATTTTGCAGGAAACACAATTTGCTGTAGAATCTCTATGGACTGAAATTCCATGTAAAAAGGGGAAGGCGATGGCAGTGGGGGTGTACTATCGACCGCTTGGCCAGAATGAACAAATGTATGATGAAATGCTCAAAGAAATCAAGGAAGCTAACAAATGTTACAGCACAGGGGGCGCTAGTGAGTCCAGTGAGGAATGGCTGGGTTTCTCTGAGGCTCCGTGCCTTGGACATCTTATCCCTTTTTAAATTGGCGATAATGTGATTTTTTTCAGTCTTCCCTCACACAGTTTTGAGGGTTGGAATGGGACCCGATCTTAATTTTGCTTATTTTTGATCCCTCCTCGGGCTATGGATGAAGTGGTTGGCTTCGTGCTGCACGGTTCCTGTCACGTCCCCTGTGCTGCCGGCGATCGCTGATAGCCTTTAACGATGGTGAAAGGACAGATCGCTGGAGTAGTAAGAACTGTGGACAACACTATACTGTGAGAGCTGCGGTCAGTGGGACTCTGTCTTCCCCTTGAGGCTAGTGAAGAAGATGTGAGTGTCTGTCATCCTTTATTTCTGCGGTATACTTAACAACTCCATTATTAAAGGTCCCATCGAGTGATTTCAACTAGCGATATAAAGCTGCTGATCGTCTCTTTTTCTTTCTTTTTTTTTTCCTTTTGCGGCAATTCTGGATGCCAGCACAGTTTTTTGCTTCAGGTGGTTCTGTTCAGGGCAGGATCGCTACGGCGGGAAAATGTATCGGGGCAGCCATTGCCTCATGGCAGTGACAGGTGGCAGTGGAATGTTGAGAAGAGCGCCCATGGCAGCCATGTCAAATCTTTGTTATCATGACGCTGTCAGGAAACTATAATGGAGTCTGAGTGGATTTCTGCTGGGACTGTGCACTAATTTGTGGATCGTGACTGGGGAGCCTGTTTTTCCTTCCTGTCTAATTCTGTTTTACTGGTGGGGATTCCTCATCCCCTCGGCTTCACATCTCCAGAGAGCAACTTTTTCTTTTACCTTATAGTGAAGAAATATTTGGATTGACTGATGTACAAAAGTGCACCTTCACTGTTAATTTGCTGCAATTTTCTAAAATCTACTGCTCTGCCTCGGTGGCAGTCTTCTACGGTGACATAAAAATCTGATGGGCTGCTTCTATTAGATTTGTCTGTCTCTGGGCTGCGATCCCGAGCTTGCTTTACAGTGCTGGTATTTGGTGAGCCTGTAGCTCTATCTATTGTGGAGGAGTGGCCTAGGGGTTGGGGCTAGGTACTTCAGGCTAGAAGGTCAGGGGTTCAAATCCCACTAGAGGACAGCAACCTTGGGCTGGAAGGACTGGGGTTTCTAGTCCCACAGGTGCTCCTTGTGGTCTTGGACAAGCCACTTAACCCTCCATAGCCCATGTTCCCTGTAAAATAGTTATCTCCAAGTTATAATGCCCTGTTCAATGTAATTTCAGTTTGTTCAATGTAAACCACACTGATGCAGAATAGCGCAGTATATAAGAGAATATAAATAAATAAAATGTTGCCGGTATTGCAGGCTTAATTTTTTCTTTTTCTTTTCTCTGTGGCAGACTTTCTCCGGTTGAGGCAACAACTGGCCCTTCCTCTATTTTTTGGGGCATTCTTCTGTAAAAGTTGCATGGACTGTGTTATCCATTTTGTCTTCTGTGTTTTCCGGCTGGAATTTGGGCACAGGAACATAGCTAGTTCGGCTCCTACTGCGGGGACTGTGGTTATCTTCACAATGTCAGCTAAAAATACTTACGCCACTGCCCTCTCCAAATTTTCTAGGAAAAATGATCAATCTACAGCTAATCCTACATCTGGTTCTCTTGGGTCTTCTACTGTGTCATCTGAATCTGGTGCAACTCCTGGTATGGGGCCTCAACCGGTTTCTAAGGGAGATTTGCTAGAGATCTTACAAGAGCTGCGTTCCTTCCGGCTTGAATTTTCTAAAGCTATCTCCGACCTGCGTTCGGATTATAAATCTCTTGATGATCGTGTTACTCAAACGGAATTGAATCTCGGAGAACAAATGGATTCCACGGTGGAGCTTCAGTCCAAGATGCATAAATTGGAACAACTCTCCGCGGATTTGAAGGAACGGCAGGATGATTTTGAAAATAGGCAGAGGAGGAATAACATCAGAATTTGGGGAGTAACAGAATCTTCCTCTTCGGCGGGTAATCTTGTTGCATTAGTCCAGGAGATATATGCTTTTTGTGTGCCTGCAAGTGGTACTCCCGTTAAAATTGAAAGAGCGCATCGCAGTGGTAGTGGAAAGACTGGGAGAGATATTCAAACGCGTCCCATCATAGCTTGTTTCCAATATTCTGAGGATAAAGTTGAATTAATGAGAGCACTTCGTGGAAAACGTTCCTTGCTCTTTAGAGATTAAGAGCTTCAAATTTACCAAGATTTATCCGTTTATACCTTGGAACGGCGTCGAAGTTTCAAACCATTAACACAGATTCTGCAACAAAAGCAAATTAGATATCATTGGAACTTTCCTTTCGCTTTAATTTTTGAGTGGCACAACAAGACCCATAAAATTAAGGACCTGTCAGTATGTATGGACTTTGTGGATCAGATTCAATATGGAGAAAATCGAATGCCTTGTCAGCGTAGTCTGCGGTCGGATTGGGAAGTCTCGACACCTAAGAGAAGAAAGATTCCGCGTTCACGATGTCAATCGAAGGCGGATGTTGATGACTCTGCTCTTAAGGCAATGGACACAGTGGCTACTCCATGAACTCCTTTGTCTTTGTGTTTCTCTTTCATTGTCATGCTGTGTAGTTCCTTATGGGGGGGGGGGGTGATATGAGGGGCACTTTCTGTATCTTGCAGGAGGGTTCTTATTTAGCTCTGGATTTACTGGTTGTTAAATTGTGGGTATCTTTAACAGTTCTGTCAGGATGCTACATTAGCCTGTGAGGGGGGGGGGGAAGTTAAGTACAGGTATTGTGGTACGGGTAGTTCTAGGGAGAGGGATGTCAATGGCGGGGCTTTTCATATGGTACTAGTCACCCCTTTGGCGACTTGGGTGTCACTTTTGTTTTTTGGTATTCTTAGGAGGCTTTGGAGATGTCCTTTTATTTCAGGACTAGAGGGTGGAGGGGGGGTGAGGGCGGGGGGGGGCATGTTTGGGGGGGTGGGAGGGGAATGGGCAGGTTGGGGGGTGGGGGTTCGGCCAAGTCTGGGGGAATTTGGGTCAGGTGGGGTTTTCTGGTCACAATAGTTCTCTACACATAAAGGTTGGAGTGGCAGTGTGGAACCAACTGGCTGTATCAGGTAAGCGTTTGTATCTTGTTTATTATGCTTAAATTACTGACATGGAATGTTAGAGGATTGCATCACCCCGTCAAGAGGCGTAGGGTACAAGCCCAAATTAATAGGGAAAAAGCAGATATAGTGTTCTTACAGGAAACTCACTTAGCTCCAGATACTTCTTTCGGATTGTCATCTAAGGCATTTCCACAGGTTTTTTATTCTAATTTCACTGCGCATAGAAGGGCAGTGGCGATTTTACTTTCCAAGGATTGTCCTTTTGTGGTTTCATCGCACTTTTCGGATCTGCTGGGGAGATTTCTTCTTATCTCTGGGTCTTGTAACAATGTTCCCCTTACTTTGCTTAATGTTTATGTTCCTCCCGCAGAGGTTGCGGTATAGTTGCTTGATCTTCTTGATGTTCTGCGGATGCATGCTACCGGGGAAATATTGCTGGAGGGAGACCTTAATAGTGTCCCTTCTGAGATAGATCAATCAGTTCCTGGGGGTAAGGGGAGGGGAGGGACTACCGTTTTAAAGACCTTTTTGATGAATTCAGGTCTCAGAGATGCTTGGCGAGAACTTCATCCGGGAGAAGGGGACTATACATTCTTTTCTCCCAGACATCATTCCCATTCCAGAATTGATTTCTGGTTGGTGTCACAATCGCTACTTTCTGATATCTCCAGAGTACACATTGGGGATAAGGGTTCATCGGACCATCATTTTGTAACTTTGGAGTGGGGGGTAGTGGATCCAGAAACTCCACCTAGAACTTGGTCTCTGAATAGACACCTTTTGAAAAGTAAGGAATTTGTGCAGCAAGTCATAGCTAGTTGGAAGGACTATTTGCAATTTAATGATTCCCCTGAGATTTCTAGTTCTTTATTGTGGGATGCGGGGAAAGCGGCTTTGAGGGGACATTTGATTTCACTATCTGCTGCGTTTCGAAAGCAAAAGGTAGCGCAGCAGGATAATTTACGAGCTCAGATACGGGAGCTGGAGAAGATACATAAACGTTCTCAGAATAAGAAAATTTGGCGTCAGATCATAGATCTGAGAGGTAAATTAGAAGTTCTGGAAACTACTGAGATCGCATCTCAGATGCAGAGAACGAAGCAAAATTTTTATGAACATGGTAACAAGGCAGGTAAGATGCTTCTTTGGCAATTAAAGAGACAAAGGTTGAAAAAGAAAATCTCTGCTATTGTGGATGATACAGGTACGGTACTCAAAAAATCGATAGAGATGGCCAACTCTTTGGCTACATTTTATAAGACTTTGTATACATCGCAATTTTCTATGGATGGTAGTATGTTGACTGGTTGGCTGCAGGAATCTAATCTTCCTCAAATATCCGGAGAGGTTTTCCAGTTTTTGGAGAGACCTATACAGTTAGCGGAGGTGCAGGACGCTATTCGAAAGTTGAAAAATGACAAGGCTTTGGGAACGGATTTGATTCCAGCTGAGGTGTATAAAGTTCTTTTGAATCAGTTTGCCTCAATTTTAGTCCGGGTTTATAATGAGATTTTAACTCTACGAAAACTACCATAATCTATGTATCAGGCATCTATCATAGTGATTCCTAAAGAGGGGAAAGATCCGACGCTTTGTACTAATTATAGACCTATTTCCTTGTTGAACATGGATTATACGATTTTGACCAAAATATTTGCAATGAGACTGGACTCCCATATTCAGGAAATTGTTCATCCGGATCAGACCGGCTTTATTAAAGGTCGATATGGTTTTGAGAATGTTCAGAGACTTATTAATATTTTAATTGGCTTGAGAAAAGGTCACGAGAAGCACGCTGTACTTTCTTTAGATGCTGAAAAGGCTTTCGATAGGGTGGAGTGGCCATATTTATTCGCGACGTTACAGCAGTTTGGATTTGGCCTCAATCCACCTAATTTTCGGGGGTGGATTGAGGCTTTGTACAATGCTCCGTAAGCGGTAGTACAGGTAAATGGTTTTCAGTCATCTCCTTTTACATTGAGCAGGGGCACTCGACAAGGGTGTCCGCTTTCACCTTTACTTTTTGCTCTTGCTCTTGAACCCCTTGCGATTAGATTGAGGGCTCAGGCAGCAGTTCTTGGTATTACAATAGGGCATCAAGCTCATATTGTTTCTCTATATGCTGATGATACGTTGATTTTTCTTCGAGACCCGGATACCACCTTACCATTAATAGCTGCTTTACTTCGTCAGTTTTTGTCTCTGTCTGGGTTTAAGGTAAATTTTGCTAAATCGGTTTTGTTACCATGTTCCACAGGTACGCGGGGTGTAAGTGTGGGTTCCGCGGAGTCTTTCTCCATTGTTTCTCAGTTCCGGTATTTAGGTATTATTATCCCGGGAACATTGGAAGATTTATATGTTCTCAACTATCCTCCTTTGTTGAAAGCGGTGCGAATGGAGCTACTTCATTGGTCCTCTTTCATGGTTTCCTGGCTAGGTAGAATAAATGTGATTAAGATGCTGGTCTTACCTAAGTTTCTATTCCTTTTTCAACAGTTGCCTATTTCTGTGCCTAGGGAGTTTTTCGTAGAATTACAAGTGATTACTCAATTTATTTGGCAGGGTAAACGGCCGCGACTAAATTGGCAGACGATGATTTGACCTAAGCATTTAGGGGGGGTGGGTCTTCCCAACTTCGAACTATATTATTCTAGTTCCTGCCTTCGCATTATTCATTTTTGGATACATCATCCGGAATCTTCTTGGGCCAAAGCCGAAGCTTTTTGGATTGCTCCTACTCCTTTATTGGCGATACCTTTTCTGGACGCACGTTCCCGACATAAGTTAATCCTCCGGCATGCTTTGCTGGATCCTGTTTGGAGCTGTTGGGGAAAAATGTGTGCTTCCTCTTTGTTACCTTCCAAATTTTCTCCTTTTACGGTGTTAGGATCTCTATCCTTTCTTGAGTTTGTGGGATCTGCACTTCGCACTGTTAGCGCTCTGGTTTGGATTTCCTCCCTGTATGAGGAGGGGAAGTTTTTGACCCAGCAGAAATTGGAACATCTCTTTGGAAGAGAGGTGACGATTTTTCAGTATCTACAGTTTAGGCATTGTTTTTCGGAACGGGTGTACTCTTCGGCTGGAACGAGACTTCCAAGGCAATGGGAATTGGTTCTTTTTCGAAGTTCTAGCCGAAAGGCTTTATTGGCTAGATTATATAGAGCCCTTTCTGTGGATCTTGCTGTTTCTTCTTCTACCCCGTTTGCTCACACACAATGGGAGCGGGAGTTATCGGTTAATTTGGAGGACATTTGGGATGACATTTTTGAATATTCACATAGGTGCTCCATCTCTTTATCGCTGGTGAATACCCAATTGCGGATATGTTTTAAAATGGCTGTCATACCTGAGAAATTGTTTTGGTGGGGGAGATCGGATGATCCTCTATGTTGGCGTTTATGTGGACAGAGAGGTACATATGTGGTGGGAGTGTAGACACATTCAGACCTTTTGGAGGGCAGTTCTTTCACAAATTGGGGATAAATTGGGGGTGGAGGTTCCTTGTCAGCCAGTTATGTCTTTTGGGTTTTATTTCAGAAAGGATACTCCCTTTAGATCAGAGTAGGTTCGTCAATTGTTTACTGTTAGCAGCTCGGTCGGTAATTGGGCGCTTTTGGAAACGTTCGGGGGCTCCAACTTTGCAGGAATGGTGGATAAAGATTTGGGATATCTACCGGATGGAAAGACTGACAGCTTTAGTTAAGGGCCGGACAGATACTGTGTCGCCACTTTGGGAAAGATTTTTGCCTCTTGGCATGGTAGGTCAATTCTAGTTTTCCTGTATATGATGTTTTTTTGGAGAGGGGCGTTGGTTGGTTCCTACCGTCACTCTTTTCTCTCTTCTCTCTCTTTTCTTTTCTGTAGGGTGCCGAAGCTCCAACTTTTTCTAGTGGCCGGTCTGTATTGAGATGGATTTGCACGGTGGAGGGTGGGAGGGGGGTGGGGAGGAGGGGGCTGAGCAGGAGGGAGGAGGGGCGGGAAGGGTGGGAGGGAAAGGGGGGTGGGTAGAGGTTAGGTTAGGTTAGGTAGTGGTATGGACTAGCTTTAGGGGCGTAAGGTATGGTTATTGATACTACGAGGGGATGGTTTTCTCCCCCTTATTAGAGTTCTTAACAATAGAGTACGTGTTAGAATATTACTAGGTGGGGATATATGTTCGGGATTGGGCTTTTCTGTATCTCTTTGGGAGAGTTCAGTTGTTTCTTGGATGGGCAGGGGGAGAGGTTGTCTGGGACAGTTTGATTCTGTAATGTTTTGCTGACTGTATGTTTGTTCTGATACCTACCTAATAAAAATTATTATACATAAAAAGTTACAACATAGTAATAATAATGGGTGATTTCAATTACCCCGATATCGACTGGGTCAGTGTCACGGCAGGACATGCTAGGGAGATAAAGTTCCTAGATGAAATAAATAACCCTCTTCTTGGAGCAGCTGGTTCATGAACCGACTAGAGGGGAAGCCATATTAGACCTAGTCCTTAGTGGAACACCAGATCTAGTGCAAGAGATAAGGGTGTTGGGGCCACTTGGCAATAGTGATCATAGCATGATCGCGTTTGATTTCATTAGTGGAGGAGGGATAGTAAGGAAATCCACAGTACTACCTTTTAAATTTCGAAAGGGAGACTATGATAAAATGAGGAAAATAGTTAAGAAAAAACTAAAAGGAGCAGTTGCAAAGGTTAAAGACTTACATCAAGCTTGGGTGTTGTTGAAAAATACTGTCTTGGAAGCCCAGACCAGCTGTATGCCACGCTTTAAGAAAAGTGGAAGTCCAAAAAACTGCCAGCATGGTTTAAAGGTGAGGTCAGAGAGGCTGTTGTTGCCAAAAAAAGCATCTTTCAAGAAATGGAAAAAAAAGCCAAAAGACGAAACCTGGAAACAGCACAAGCACTGGCAAGTCAAATGCAAGGCATTGATAAGGCAGGCAAAGGGAGAATATGAGAAGAAGTTTGCTGCAGAAGCAAAAACGCGAAATAAAGACTTTTTCAAGTACATTCTTAGCAAAAAACCTGTGAGAGAGTCAGTTGGTCCATTAGATGATAGAGGGGTTAAAGGGACACTAAGAGGCGACAAGACAATAGCGGAGAGACTGAATGAATTCTTTGCTTCTGCCTTTACTGAGGAAGGTGTAGGGATGTTACCCATGACTGAAGTGGTATTTAAAGGTGTGGAAGAATTGAAGGAAATATCGATACATCGGGAAGATGTATTACAACTATTAGATAAACTGAAGAGTGGCAAATCACCTGGGCCGGATGGTATACATCCAAGGGTGTTGAAAGAACTGAAATATGAGATTGCAGACCTGCTATTAATAATCTGTGAACTATCATTAAAATCATCTCTAATACCTGAAGACTGGAGGATCGCCAATGTAACACCAATTTTTAAAAAGGGTTCCAGGGGTGATCCGGGAAACTACAGACTGATGAGCCTGACATCAGTACCGGGAAAAATGGTAGAAACCATCATATAAAATAAAATTATTCAGCATGTAGATAGTCATGGCCTAATGGGAGACAGCCAACATGGCTTTAGACAAGGAAGATCTTGTGTTACTAATCTGTTATGTTTTTTTGAAGGTGTGGATAAACAGGTGGACAAAGGTGAGTTGGGTGTGGATCAGGAACTGGTTAAAAGATAGAAAGCAGAGGGTAGGGCTAAATGGCCAATTTTCCCAATGGAGAAAGGTGAATAGTGGTGTACCCCAGGGATCTGTGCTGGGTCCGCTGCTTTTTGACATATTCATAAATGACCTGGAAAGTGGAATAATGAGTGAGGTTATCAAATTTGCAGATGACACAAAACTATTTAAAGTTGTTAAAACTCAAGAGGATTGTGGAAAATTGCAAGAGGATCTTGATAAATTGGAAGACTGGGCATCAAAATGGCAGATGAAATTTAATGTGGACAAGTGCAAAGTTATGCACCTAGGGAAGAACAACCCAAACTATGGTTACACAATGCAAGGTTCCGCATTAGGAACCACCACCCAGGAAAAAGATTTAGGCGTCATTGTGGATAACATGTTAAATCCCTCGGCCCAGTGTGCAGCGGCGGCCAAGAGAGCAAATAGAATGCTAGTTATCATAAGGAAAGGAATGGAAAGTAAAACAAAAGATATTATAATGCCTCTATATTGTTCCATGGTGCAACCGCACCTTGAATATTGTGTGCAATTCTGGTCACCGTATCTTAAAAAGGATATAGCGTTATTAGAAAATGTTCAGAGAAGAGCCACCAAAATGGTAAAGGGGATGGAAGGATACTCCTATGAAGAAAGGCTAAAAAGGTTAGGGCTCTTTAACCTGGAAAAGAGACAGCTGAGGAGAGATATGATAGAAGTCTATAAATTAATGAACAGAGTGGAATGGTTAAACGTAGATCGATTGTTTACGTTATCAGAATACAGAAAGACTAGGGGACATGCAATGAAGCTACAGGGTAAACTATTTAAGACTAATAACAGAAAATATTTTTTCACTCAACGTGTAATCAAACTCTGGAATTTGTTACCGGAGGATGTAGTAAAGGCTGTTAGTGTAACTGGGTTTAAAAAAGGTTTGGACAAGTTCCTGGATGAAAGGTCCATAAACCATTGTGAAGAAGGGACCCAGGATATCAATGTTTGACCCAGTACAAGCATTGTGGAACCTGTGTCTTTTGGGGAAACTGCTAGGTACGTATGACCTAGATTGGCCACTGTTGGAAACAGGATACTGGGCTTGATGGACCTTGGTCTGACCCATTATGGCATATCTTATGTTCTTATATTCTCACCACACAGGTGCCGCTTAAAGGGACAGTGGCGATGGTGGGAAAGGGAGGAGGCATGGGGCCACTGCCTTCTGTTGGCACTATGTAGTGGCCCATTAAGAACCTAATTTATTAAGCTTTTTCCCATAGAAAATGGGAAACAGTTTTAGTAAATCAGTCCCTAAAACCTAAAAAAGTAACTGCATTACATCTTTTTTGGGGGTTGGGAGTGTGCACTTTGACCTAGGTTTCGGCAGCCGGCTCCTAAAAGTTTATACTGCCCTTACATTCGAAGAAAATTTGTCAAGACCTTCATGCCATTGCTGCAACTGGTCATCTTATGGAATTCATTTTACAGACAATTAAACCTGGTAGCTGGGGCTGGTTCAGTGACAAATGCTGTGTGCTTCCATTTAAAAGGTCCCTGATATGAGTCCTGGATCTACTACTACTACTAATCATTTGTATAGCACTACATGGCTTATAAAGCGTTGCATATATAAGTGAAAGACACAGTCCCTGCTCAACAGAGCTTACAATTTATTTATTTGTGGTCATTTGTATAACACCTTTCTAACATTTAAAGCGGTTTACATAAAACAGATTCTCACGGTACAAATTGCTTACTGTTGTACAGAGAACTAAACACAAGGAACTAATAACAGTAGTAACATGGACATTTCTAAATTAACATATGATATGATAACTATATACAAGGGCAGTGTGGTATGTCCATTATAGGGTGGTATGCCTGTCGGACTGTGTTTTGTAAGAAGGTCCATTTGTCTGCAGCATTTAGCTGGGAGTTAAATTTCAGATGGTGAAGGCTAATCGGTGATCTGGACAGTGTCTGGCTGTAAATTGGACAATAGGTCCGGTTTGTAGTGGTGCTGGAATAGGTATGATTTCAAATTTTTTTTGCGAAATTCTGTAATGTCATGGCATCCTCTTAGTATGTTCCAAATTGATGGGGTGAAAAGAGACAATGCATGGTTACAGGTAGTTTGCTTGCTTTTCGCTTTCCAAGTGGGGATGGCCAAGAGGTTCAGGGAGCCCTGTCTATGAACTCTGTTGTTTCTTGGGATTGAAATTAGTTGTTGGAGGCAGCAAGCTGAGTTGTTGTGTATGATTTTGAAGATGATGGTGAGTGCTTTGTTCCTTAATCTGGCCAGAATGGGTAGCCAGTGTAGACGAAAGAGAGTGTAGTATGAGAGTGATATGCAAATATCTAGGGGCTCCGGTGATTATTTTTGCAGCAGTATTCTGGGCCGTCTGTAGAGGGTGTATTGTGTGTTTAGAGAGGCCGTGATATATGATGTTGGAGTAGTCCAGGATCGCAGTGATTAGTTATTGGCACACTGAAAAAAAGAGGTCTGGGCTTAAGAGGGGACAGAGGTTCTTCAGCGTTCTTAACTTCAAGTAGACTGAGCTAATCAATCTAATCAAGATGAAAAAACATTGCAAAACTGGGAACTAGATTGGGTGTTCTGCACTCCATATTATCACTCCCAGCCTTTAAAATTGAAGGGAGTTTTAGTTATTATCAAGGGTGACACCTAGTGGCTAGATTTAGAGCCCATGATACAGGGTTCCAGAAGGAGTCCTGCTGGCTGGTGTCTAGCTTGTAGACTGCTGTGGCAATAACCAGACTAGAATCAGTGGAAGGGCAGATCTATTAAAGTTAAGAAAAAAAATCCCCAGATAGTTGTAAATGAAGTCTCATAACATCAAGATCCAGCATTGGTTCCAGCTGAATTGGATGAAGGAGAAAGGAGTAGCTATCCAGCTGAAAAGAGAACAAAAACACCCAGCAGCTTTTAATGATGCAAATTCTTCTTCCTTTTCCCCTAATCTTAAGTCAACACAAACTCCTTGCATAGTAAATGATGGCAGATAAAGACCAGTATTGTCCATCTAGTCTGCCCAGCAAGGTGGCAAAAATAGGTGCACCTGCTGCTCTATGTAGGTCACTCCTCCTCATGCCTTTGTTTAGGGGTGCACCCACCGCTCCATATAGGTCACCTATTTGTTGAGATATAAGAGATTGTTATGTCTGTGTCTGTCCCATGCCATTTTGAATTCTGTCTCTGTATTTGCCCCCACCACTTCCATCGGGAGGGCATTTCAAGCATCCACCACCATTTCAGTGAAAAAATATTTCCTGACATTGATTTTCAGTTTACTCCCTTGCAGCTTCATGTTATGCCCTCTGGTTTTACAGCTTCCCTGTCTTTGGAAAAGGTTTGTTTGTTCATTAATACTCTTTACGTATTTAAAGGTCTGAATCATATCTCTCCTGTCCCTCCTCTCCTCCAAAGTATACATATTTAGGTCTTCAAGTCTCTTCTCATAAGTCTTCTGACGCAGGCTCCAAATGATTTTGGTTGCCTTCCTCTGAACTGTTTCCAGTCTTTTTATATCCTTTGCGAGATATGGTCTCCAAAACTGAACATAATATTCCAAGTGAAGCCTTACCAGTGACTTGTACAGTGGCATTAGTACCTATTCCTTTCTGCTGGTAATTCCTCTTTGTATGCAACCTAGTATCCTTTGGGCTTTTGCCACCACCATGTCGCACTTTCACCACCTTGAGATCCAAATCAGTTGCAAGAAAACTGAAATATTATTCATAACCAAGGATTCCAAATTCAAAGTGCCAACATCAGTAATGTTAAATGGTACAATTGTGAATATACAGCAAAAAGTCAAGTACCTAGGCATTATCATTGATCAGCAACTTACCTTGATACCACACATACATTCTACAACAAAACGAATATACCACAAAATCCATACCCTTCGACACCGCCCCCTTCTAGACCCATCCAACTTCCACACTGCCTTCCAAGCAATTATATCACCGTATTTTAACTACCTCAACTCCATTTATCAAGGTTTGCCTAAAGCCACCCTGCTCCCACTCCAAACAGCTCTGCATACCACGGCACATATGATTCAAGGAGCATCAAAGTATGATCATATTACACCTATTCTAAAACAAATCCACTGACTCCCATTACTCAGCTGCATACGCTATAAAATCCTACTCCTGACTTTCAAAATCGTCAATAACCAGTCACCACACTACCTCCAATCACTTCTTAATTCCTCCAACTTAAACAAGATAATACACAATAAACATGCTAATTATACCACATGAGAAAATCAAAAGTACTCAGTATGCCTGAAACAGAGCATTTGAGCTATATGCTCCAACAATCTGGAACTCTCTACGAGGAATTCTCCGTGCTACCAACAACCTTTCCACATCGCAGGTGACTGTAATTGGATTATACGTAATATAGCAAAGCAGCGGTATGATATCAGGAATATGGATCTGCACCAGAGAGATGAAAGTAGTGCAATGGGCTGGGGCACTGGATTGGTTTGTATGTTTTGTTAGTTGAAGATGATGTTAAGATAAAGAAATATGGTGGAATAGTATGTCTATGTGTTAAAAACTGAATAAAGAAAGTATAAAAAAAAAACACCCTTTCCACATTCAGAAAACTTCTCAAAACCCACCTATTTAATGAAAATTTTGGCTCCATCACATAATCCTTCCTTCCCCCTTCCCCTTGCCTCCCCCATCATAAGAACAAATTCTTGCTCACATACACAATCTGTAGAAATAACCATGTATCTCAATGTAAATAAGTTCCTCTGTTCTTTGTAATAAGTTACTGTATTCGTTCAAATGGTAATATATATAAGTTCCCACAGTTTATTTATTTATTTACATTCTCTTATATACCGCACTATTCTGCATCAGTGCAGTTTACATTGAACAAACTGAAATTACATTGAACAGAGCATTATAACTTGGAGATAACTATTTTTCAGGGAACATGTGCTATGGAGGGTTAAGTGGCTTGCCCAAGACCACAAGGAGCACCTGTGGGACTAGAAACCCCAGTCCTTCCGGCCCAAGGTTGCTGTCCTCTAGTGGGATTTGAACCCCCAGCCTGCTGGCCTGAAGTACCTTGCCCCAACCACTAGGCCACTCCTCCAGTTTTCTGTATAAACTGTTGTTGTAATGTACAGTGCTTTGCCCCAGTGAAAAGCGGTTTAAAAATCCAGCCAAATAAATAAATAAATAAAATAACACCGATTTCATACCTCCGATCATAAAAATGGCTTTGAGAAATAGGAACTTAAGGGTTGAGCCTTTTATCATAAATGTTGATCCGTGACTCATCTGTTAGGACAGAGACGTGGTGAATCAGTCATCAGATTTCATACAGGCAGGCTAGATGAAAATCTCTCTGGTGTCACGCAGGTACAAATAATCAACTCCTTCTCTTGTTATTAAGTGCCATTGAGTCGATGTTGACTCATGGCGACACTCTGGATAGTTGTCCTGAACTCTGTTCAATCTTCAGTCAGGCAGCTAATTATTGATAGAGTGGCATCCATAGATGCTAGTAGGTATTGCTCCATCACATTGCTGGCCTTCCTCTTTTGTACTGACCTTCAACCTTGCCAGGCTTGATGTTTTTCTCTAATGATCTTTCTCTTCACATAATTTGTCCAAAGTACTGGGTGAAAGTCGAAGTCTTGTCAGTTGAGCTTCTAAAGAAAGCTTAGGTTTGATCTCATCTATTCCAACTGATTTGTTCTTTGGGCAGTCCATGATGTACACTTAAAAACATAAGATATGCCTTATTGGGTCAGATCCAGGGTTCATCAAGCACAGTAGAAACATAGAAATCTGATGACAGAAAAAGACCGCATGGCCTATCTAGTCTGTCCTTCCATATCATCAACTACAACAGTCCCCTTTTTTAATTTAGAGATCCTCTGTGTTTGTCCCGTGTTTTTTTTTAATTCAGATACTGTCCTCATCTCTACCATCTCCACTGGGAGACTATTCCATGGATCCACCACTCTTTCCGTAAAGAAATATTTCCGCATATCACTCCTGAATCTATCCCCCTTCACCCTCATCCTATGTCCCCTCGTAGCAGAACTTGTTCAATTGAAAGAGGCTCCCCCCTGTACATCTATGCCATGGAGGTATTTAAAGATCTCAATCATATCACCTCTAGCCCGCCTTTCCTTTAAGGTGTACATACGTATTAAGATCCTTAAGTCTGTCCTCATATGCTTTATAATGAAGACCACTAACCATTTTAGTAGCCACCCTCTGTACTGAATCCATTCTGTTTATATCCTTTTGAAGGTGCGGTCTCCAGAATTGCACACTACACTCTAAATGAGGTCGTACCAAAGACTTATATAGAGGCACTATCACCTCCTTTTTTCTGCTAGCCATTCCTCTCCGTATGCACCCAAGCATCCTTCTAGCTTTTGCCGTCGCCTTTTCTACCTGTTTAGCTACTTTAAGATCATCAGACACAACCACGCCTAGGTCCCGCTCTTCTTTAGTGGACAAAAATACTTCATCCCCTATACTTTATTGCTCCCTTGGATTGCTGCAGCCCAAATTCATGACCTTACATTTTTTAACATTAAATCCCAGCTGCCAAATTCTAGACCATTCTTCAAGCTTAGCTAGATCCCTCCTCATGTTATCTACACCTTCCTGGGTGTCTACTTTATTGCAGATTTTGATATCATCCGCAAAGAGGCAAACCTTACCCGACAGCTCTTCCGCTATATCACTAACAAAGATGTTAAAAGTATTCTGTTTCCAGCAGTGACCAAGCCAAGTCACAAATACCTGTCAGGTTCCCAAAAGGTATACAGATTCCATGCGTCTTGTACAGTGGATTTCCCTGGTCCTCTTTAATGATGATTTATAGACTTTTCCTCCAGGAACTTATCCAAACCTCTTTTTTTAAATTCTTTATTTATATTTTCCAACAAAATGCAAAAGAAAGAAAACCAAATTACAATAAATCAAAATACAAAATATTTCTCTGTAATAAGAAACCAGAAAAGAAAAGGCTATTTATAGCCCACCCCACCCTTTCCCTCCCACCATTATGAGATCTTCAGGGGCTATAGAATACAAACAGCTGAAGACCTACCATGCCTACAAGGGCTTTAGAAGATCACCACTCCATTACATAAGAAACAAAAGGATTTGACTAATAACCCCTTATTATATCTCATATCTTGCTTTAGAAATGTACTTCTGTAGGGGTTTCCATGAGAAAAGTGTAGGGTGTGAGAGTTCTGCCACACCGTGGCATTTGTTCATATTTGCAGTATAAGCACAAGCGGTTCCACCATTCATGCCTACTAAGGTCTTCAGCATGTTTCCAATTAGAAATAACGAGATGTAGGGCCACTTCCAGCATGAAGTCAAGCAAAAACTGACAATCCCTCTGTAACGACGAGATGTCAATTGCTGATCGAAAAACGACCACAGACCAGGAGAGAGTGGCCCGAAATCCCAGCACCTGTTGAATGCGATTCCATATTGAAACCTAGTAAGACTGAATGTTAGGGCAGTCTTACACCACATGTCTCAAAGTGCCGACATCCCCCCGACAAGACCAACACTCATTCCCAGCTGCTTTATCCCATTTAGCAACCTTCACTGGAGTAAAGTGCGCTCTGTGCACAAAGAAGTACAAAGCTTGTGAGACAGAGGCAGACTGAGAAACCCTATTTATCTTAACCCAGAATTTTGTCCAAGTTTCCGGAGAGAGGACTTTCACAGTGTCATGTTCCCATATTCGTTGAACTCCAATGGCCTGAGAACTATTGTTCTGAACCACTAGCTTATAATATTGAGAAGCCACCCCAGAGGTCATATATATTGAACTTATCTTACTCATCAACCCCCATTCGTTAGACAATGAAGTAATATATAACTGGGATTTTTCTATACAATGCCTCAGCTGAATCCACTGAAAGTATAGGGAATGAGGTAGATCAAATTCACTTTGCAAAGTGGGAAAAGGTTTCCACTTACTATTAAATATTAATTGGCCAGCACTCCATATGCCCTTGCTAAACCATTTTTGCCATGCAAATGAGCTTTGATTAATTTTAAAAAAGGGACTATACCAGATGGGTATTAGTTTTGATAAGCAATTCTCCTTAGAAATTGCACTTGCTAACTGCTGAAAAGCCTTCTGAGTGTCCGATATGATTCTATGAGACTTCAACCTCTTAATAGACATCATGTCAGGAAGAAGATTCAAGGGGAGAGGAGTACTTAATCTCTCTTCTAGTTCAAGCCATATTGGGCGTATACCTGCGGCCCTCTCCACCCATCGTGATCCTTGTTTTAGCAAAAAAGCACAGTGATAGTCCTGAAAGTCAGGGAAATTCACCCCTCCTCTTTTTTAGATTTGAGTTTCCTAAGAGCAATTCTAGGCGGTTTATTTTTCCATAGAAATTGAACCAGGTTCCTTTCAATTTGACAATACACTTTACTTGTAAGAAAGACAGGTAGCATTTCTAATATATAATTCACTTTAGGAGTGATAGTCATTTTTATAGCTTCAAGACGACCCCGCCAAGAAAAATAGACCGGCGACCACTTTGCTGTTATATTATGAACTGTAGTTAGGATCTCTTCTTCATTGTACTGTAGGGTTACACTAAGTGGGTAGCAATAGTGAACTCCCAAATACTTCACCATCTTAGGTTCCCATACAAAAGGAAATTCCTCCATATCTGTCCTACATACAGTACTCTTGAGTTCAAGGGAAAGGCGACAGACTGACCAATTAATTTTATAGCCAGATAATCCTGAATATTTATCTTTGCCTCAGTCTCGGTATTTTCTTCTCCTCCTCATTAGTCTCTTGGTTCCTTGTATTCCAGGTAAGCTCACATCTTTGTTCCTCTGTTCTCCCTTTGCTTTCTGCATCAGATCCAAAGTTACACTGCATGGCTTCCATCCCGGTACTCTGGGGGAACTGCCCTGCCCCCCCAAACCACTTTTCTAAGCCCAACAGTTCTCACTATCACTGTCTCACAAATTTTCTTTCTTGTATGTCCTCTGCTGTTTCCTCTCGGACTCCTGCTGGGCTATCTTCCCTTAAGATGGGCCTCTTGAATTGCTAGTCCCTACGGTCCAAGACTCTTCTCATCTGCGATCTTGTTACTCAGCTAGGCCTGGACATTCTCTTAGTCACCAAGACCTGGCTAAAGACGGTGAGGATGCTCTCCTGACACGCTCTCTTCCACCCGGCTTTAACGCTGTGTCTGTTCCACGTATTGGTCGCTTGGGTGGTGGCGTCGCTACTCTCGTCCACTCCTCTGTCCCTTTCACGCAAGTTTTGTCTCCCTTACTCCATTATCCTGAAGCTCCATTACTTTGTCTTCGTATTTCTTCCCCTCTACATCTTCTCCTCATTTAAGCTCCGCCAGCTCTGCATTCTGATCTCTGGGACTCACTACTACGATCTATCCCTAGCCTTTCCTCATCTACTTATCACGGGGGTTTTCAGTTTACACCTTGACTCGCCATCTTCTTCCAGGGATCACTCTTTTGTTTCACTGCTGCATGATCTCGCTCTTTCTTAACATGTTCCTTTCTCTACTCACTTGGCAGGTCACACTCTCGACCTGCTTCTTTCCTCGGTTTCCTCTCCTTTCCTCATTCAATGTCTTTGTACCCTCCCCCTGCCCTGAACCAATCATTTCTGTGTCACTTTCCAACATTTCTTCCCACCCCATCCAGCACCTCCTTTCTCCCCTGTCAGTCCTCCTGCTCAGTACTTCTCTCGCCATATCACCTCTCTGACTCTTCAGCACTTTCCAGCTGCTGGTGACCTTCTTCCTCCAGACCTTTCCTCTCTTTCCCCCAATTCACAAGCCACTCATTGGTCTTCCTCTCTCTCAGCTGCTCTGGATCACCTATCCCCCCTTCAACCCCATCCTACACCTCGTCGACCATCACGGCCCTGGTTTCATAGAGGCCTTCATCTTCTTAGAACTCAACTTCGTCATGCTGAACGCCTTTGGTGAAAATCTCCTTCCACACCCACACTTTCTCATTTCAAAGAATGTCATGCCCACTATCGATCCCAACTCCACAAGGCCAAGCAATCCTATTTTTCTACAGCCATTTCCACTTCACACAATCAGACCCGCCATCTCTACTCCATCCTCCAGTACCTCACGTCTCTCCGCCCTGGTTCTTCTCCCACTACTCCTGCTTCCTCTCCCTCCCCTGTTCAGTTGGCGTCCCATTTCAGCAATAAGATTCTTGACCTCCGGCTCTCTTTGCCCCATTGCCCTTCCCCTATTTCTGATCCCCCTCCTCCTTCCCTCCCTCCTGTCTCCCAGCTATCACATGTCTGGTCTTCATTCCATCCTATCACAACGTCTGAACTTGTCAAGCTCATCTCTTCTTCCAAGAAAACCTTCTGTGCATTAGACCCTATTCCCTCCTCTTGGCTGCTTCAACCCTCCTTGGCCCTTATCCCTTTTATCCTCTCTTTGGTTAATAATAGTCTTTCCACTGGCATCTTTCCCCACTCCAGGAAGCACGCTCTCATCTGCCCCATTCTAAAGTAATCTTCACCGACTCCCAGATTGCTGCTGAATACCGTCCAGTTTCTAACTTTCCTTTTCTTTCAAAAATCCTGGAAAAAACTGTATTTGCACAATTATCTCACCATCTTGATTCTACTCACTTTCTTCATCCTCGTCAGTCAGGTTTTTGACCAGGTCACAGTGTGGAAACAGTTCTTCTTGTTTTTCTTAACAAACTCCATGTAGCTCACGACCGTGGTGATTTTTTGGTGGTGGTTTCTTTAGATCTATCTGCTGCTTTTGATCTGGTTGATCACTCTCTCCTTCTCTCTTGTCTGTGAGAAGCTGGTCTCTGTAGCATGGTCTTTCATTGGTTTCATTCCTATCTTTCCTCTAGGTCTTGTACTGTCCTATCTTTGTCTGCGCCAACAGTATCTTCTAAGCCTTTTCCTCTCCCCTGTGGTGTACCACAAGGTTCAGTTCTATCCCCCCTTCTTTTTAATGTTTTTCTTGCCCCCCTACAGCAGTTCGGAATCTCCACTTTCTTCTATGCTGATGATCTTCTCCTTCTCTTCCATACCTCTCCAATACATCCTGATCTTTCCCCTCTCAACGCTTGTCTCTCTGCTGTCACCGATTGGATCATCACTCACTGCTTGCACTTAAACTTAACAAAGACTCTCGCTATCTGGTTCACTTATGGCAGCCCCTCACCCTCACTGACACCTTCTATCTCTGGTTCCCCTATCCCTTTAGTTTCTTGCTTTCACTACTTAGGTGTTCTCTTTGACTCAGACCTCTCGTTTCGGGATCACATTTCACATGTCTCAAAGACCTCTTTTTTATTTTTGCACCAAGTTCATGCTATTCGACCTTTCCTTACCCCACAAGCCCTCACTACTCTCCTTTTCTCTCTTGTGATGTCTCGTATTGATTTCTTTAATTCTGTTCTGGTTGGCCTTCCCATGTCACAATTACATCGTTTACAAAGAATTCAGAACACTGCTGCACGTCTCATCTCTCACTCTTCCCAACGGGATCACATCACCCCTCTTCTCATCAATCTTCACTGGTTCCCCATTGATCTCCGTATCCGGTATAAACCTCTCACTAGTCCACCAAGTCCTCTACACTCATTCACCTCAGTACTTGGCAGACCTTATTCAATTTCACATTCCCACTCGCTCACTCCGTTCTTTACACATTAACCGCTTGCACCTCCCCCCTCCCTCTCGTGCTCACTTGCAGTCTACTCACTCTTCTGTCTTTTTCTTCATTGGCCCTGCCCTTTGGAACTCCATACCCTCTACCCTCAAGCTTGAGAAAAACCACACTACCTTCAAGAAATCCCTGAAGACCCACCTTTTCTCCTCTGCTTTTGATCTCCCCACCCCTGCTGTGTGATACTGCCTCTTGCCCTCCTCTCACTTCTATGTCCTGTCATGTGATTGTGCTGTGCTGTCCTATCAAATACTGTACTTTCCTTTCTGTTTCTGCCAATTTGGCTCTCTGTATATTATCTTTTATTGTAAACCGCTTTGATCTATTTGGACAAGCGGTATATCAAATAAAATAAAATAAATAAAAATATCAATTCTAAAATGATCGGTATGGAGCTAGGTGTGGTGAAAAGCAGTAGATCATCCACATTATGCAGATAGTTTAATTTCCATGCCAGCAATAGAAATGCCCTTAACCGCGAGGCTTTGCCTTATTAGTAAGGTCAAAGGTTCCAAGGCCAGATTGTAGAGAATGAGGGAAAGAGGACAACCCTGACGGGTACCCCGCCCTAGAAGAAACTCTCTAGACTGAATTGCATTCACAGCAGTTTTTGCACTCGGACTCGCATACATAACTTAAATTAGATTGCAGAAACCTTCACCAATTCCAAACTACTTCAGAACAGCAAACAGAAAAGGCTACTCTAACTGATCAAACACTTTCTCTGCGTCTAATGAGAGTCCCACAAGAGGGTCTTCTGTTTCCTCTGCGCCTTCCAAAACATGACAAAGCACTCTGGCATTATTGGCAGTAAAGCATCCCTCAGTAAAGCCACATTGGTCCAGGTGGATCAAAGAAGGGATCAATTTGGAGAGACGACCATCTACAATGGTCGCAAAGATTTTGTAGTCTACATTTAACAACAAAATTGGCTGATAATTACTAACTAACTGAGGGTAGAACAACAATGTTTGTAAAGGCAAATGCTCCAGTCTGTGCCACATTGTCTAGAAGAAGTCTATAATATTGTTGAAGGTATGGCCCTAAAGTTTTGGAGAAGGCTTTATAAAATTCAGCTGGCAGACCATCTGGCCCGGTAGCCTTGCCAGCTTAGCTCAATAGCCTGGATAGTTTCCATGACTATTATCTGCTTGTCTAATTCCGCAGCGGTTTCTTGATCTAACATCGGCCTTTGGATATTATTTAGCAAACTATCAAACTCCTTCACAGAAAAATCTATTTCTGGAGAGTATAACTGAGCGTAGAATTGGCAAAAGGTCTCTGCAATGTCAGGATCCTTGACAATCAATTGTTGCACCTGAGGATCTCTTAAAGCTATAACATGCAAAGATTCCTTACGACCCTTTAACGAGTTAGCTAGCAGCCGTCCAGCTCTATTACCCTCCAAGTAATATCGTCCTTTCTGCCCTTGAATATTTTGTGAGGCCTCAGTGGACAAAATCAAAATATATTTAAATCTAAGGCGCTGCAGCCTTATCAAAATGTTAGGATCAGATTTCTAGCATAAGATACGTTCTCCCGCTTTAATTTGTTTGTCTAGTGCACTAAGTTCTGCTTTACGCTGTTTAGCTTGCTTTATAGCAAAACTAGTAATGCTGGCTCATATACTAGCCTTAAAGCCTTCCCACCACGCCCACCCCAAGGAGTCTTGTGGTAGACTGAATTGGAAGTACTCCTCTATAGCCACCAGGATGGTCTCCCGAAATTCCTGACTGGTTAGAAGAGTCATATCAAATTGCCATCGTGAGTGAGGTCAATAGCTTGTTGAATCAAATAGGGTGAGAGAGATTGTGGAGTGATCAGAGATATGCACCGCATGAATAGTAGACTCACTAATTCTAGAACAAAGTCCCTTGGAGACTAGGAAGAAGTCTGTATGTGATAACGAGTTATGAGGAGGAGAAAAGAAAGTGAATTCTTTATCTGTAGGGTGCTGCAGTCGCCAAATGTCTATCAGACCCAATTCCTGCATTAGAAATTCAAGAACTGGGTGAGCCTTGGGAACCCTAATGGTTCTCACTGGACTCCTATCCACCATTGGGTCTAGCATGAGGTTGAAGTCTCCTCCCACTATAGTCGGATATCTGGACATCTCCTGTGCCAAGGCCACAATGGAGCAAAAAAAAGTAGGACAATCAATGTTAGGAGCATAAACATTAATTTAAGACCAGTTCAGTGGATCCAATTTTAATGACAGCCATTGTCCACCGCCCATCGGTATCAGACCTAGTTTGAATAATCATGGGGGATAGAGCTTTCTTTACCAAAAATGGCTACCTTGATTTTCTTATGCTGGGCAGCTGAGAAAGTCACTAGAAAATGGGATTTACATCTAGTTTTAACGACTCCTTTACATTCAAATGTGTCTCCTGCAACAGTAAGATGTCAGCACTTTCTTTCTTGCCATACAAAAGAATCTTTTTCCTCTTAATGGGATTGTTAATGCTTTAACATTCAGTGAAACTATCTTAAAGGAAGACATACTGATAATATAGCTCAAATTGACAGTCAGATGTTGCAAAAATATACCAAATTGTAGCATATAGTTTTACATTGCAGAACAACATCTTAAGCACCCTCAGAGTGTTAGCTGCACTTATAGCCCAATAAAGAAAACCCAACAAAAGAAGATATAATTTAGCCCTGGCCCCTGCACATGATCGCTCACAATAAGAACATATAATTCTGAAAAACATAACACCAAAACCACCAAACCAAACCCAGGGAGGCTATAGAACCCACAAAATTAGCGGGTGAGCCCACCAGGACAAGACAAACATGGAGGGCAAAATGACCTAATACATTCCTACTTCTTTGCCACTTAAAATTTTGAATTTTGCCCACCTCCCACAATAAAAAAAAAGACAATGAACTCAAACCCTAACCACCAAACCTGCTTGGCAGGGCAGCCCTCACCGATTCAGTTTATTGTTTGTGTACTCTACACCTCCCCTCACCGGTAACAGAACCTAGGTTCTTGGGTAATGGATTTCCACACCCAGAGCAATGAGAAGGAAGCAAATACAGTTAATTATACAAAACACAACACACACTTGTATTATAAAAACCATCAAAGCTTTGGGGGAGAGAGAACAAAGGTTTGCACCTTGTCTCCCTAATAACACAGACTTTGACTAATTTATTTATAGGTCAAAATTCCATTACACAGTATAATTTTCACCTTATTATTCTACGTCAAGCATCGCATATATTCATAATGTGCATCTCTATATCTCTATATCATAGGTCAGATCTTATTAGCATAGGTCATCATGAGGAGACATACATGTATTCCCAGACATAACTTCTTAAACAATAATTCTAACGCTAGCAGTTTTGATATCTAACTGAAGAGACAGTTTCTCCCTGCACTATCTGTTTCATAACAAACTTAGTTTCTCTGTTATGTGAAAGTTCAGTCTAGTTTTTCAGTAGAGTCTTTCAAGGTTGTTAGCTGAGTAATAAGCCCTGGAATGTCTGAGCTACTGAATCTGTGGTATTAACGCTTTCTGAGGGCTTTCAGTAATATAGTGTTATTAAGTACCGTCACAGTGTACACAGTCCTGTATAGACAAGCTTCCTTTTGTTTATGACCTAAGAGACCCAGCCTAATGATTAAGGACCATCCCACTCCTCCTAGCCCCAAAACTCTCTCAACCACCATAGACAGCACAAATAACACAAAACACAAAAGAAGAAAGAGAGAGAGAACAGGAAAACATCTTGACCAGGAAAGTACCCTGGTGTTCCTTTAAAAAAAACAAAATGAGTGTCCCACTTCTGTGTGGATAAATCTCCTTTACACTACCTCGGAGCAGTCAAATGCCATGATATTAAGTGCCATGAAACTGCACCAAATAAAGCTGCAAAGTGAATTTTACTGCATCATCGCTGCCTCCTTATCTTCCAGAAATGCATATAACTCCCCTGGATCATCAAAAGTCTTGGTCTGGTTATGCAGCATGACTCTCATGCGGGCAGGATAGAGCATCCCAAAATGGGCCTGTAGCTGTAGTAAGCGTGAACGCAGCGCCAGAAAACTCTTTCTCCGATCCACTGTTGCCTTTGCGAAGTCCGGGAAAAACAGGAGTTTATGTCCCTGGTATTCCAAAGTTGAAAGTGCTCTGGCTGCTCCCATTATTTGCGCTACTTGCTGAAAACGTAGAACTTTCAAAATGATTGGGCATGGATGCTTGCCTGCGACCACGGACTGAGTAGGCACTCGATGGGCGCACTCAATTTCAAATGGCATAACAAACTGCAACTTTAGCACACCCGGAATCATGGCCTGCAAAAAGGATACCATATCAGAACCCTCTGCTCCCTCAGGTATTCCTAGTATTCTTATGTTGTTTCTCCATGAGTGGTTATTGCCGTCTTCCACCTCTCTTTGTAGTGAATGTATCAGCTTGGCCTGCCTCTCAATGGCCTTGAGCCTTTCTCCATGTGATGCCACATCACCCTCCACCTTTTCCGAATGAGCCGTAATTGCTTCCATAGAAGTTCTCAAAGTGTTGATATGTTCCTGCATTGCACATAGAGACTCTCTGTTAGATTTGACCGGGTCTTTGACTGCCCGAATCTCAGCCAGGAGCTCCTGAAAAGTCTCAGGACAGTCTCAGATGACCACCATCTTGTGAGGAGAGAGAGGTTCCATTTTGGTTCTCTTTGCAATGGCATTTTGAGATACTTGGTAATCCAGCCACGTCGGTTTGGGGCCTGACATATCTGGGATCGAATAATAACCAAGTAGGTAGGAACTATTTGATTAAAGACAGCAGAAGTCAGGATTCTTGCCAATTGCCCTCCGGAGCTCAGCTCTTACACATCTATCTTGACCAGCAACTAGGCTCCGGCCCCCATCCAAACCTCTTTTAAATCCAACTACACTAATAGCCTTTACTACATCTTCTGGTAATGAATTCCAGAGTTTGATTACGTGTTGCGTGAGAAAATATTTTCTACAATTAGTCTTAAATGTGCTAAACTATTCACCTTTCTCCATTGAGAAAATTGGCCATGGGGAGCCCGATGTTGGAAAGGGCACGTCGAGACCATCCAGGCATCCAAAATATGGAAGGCCTGAATTTGTATGCGATTCTGTACCCATGGGAACTAGACGTTCCTGCGGGTGCAGAAACGGGCACCTAGATGGGCCGGACGGGCTCCAATTCTGCTGTAGGAGAGATCCAGCCTGCTGCACACACAGTCAGCCCCATGCTCCTGCTGGAGCTTCGGTGCCGTGCCATCCCATCACCATGGTACCAGGTTACCCAGCAGGAGCCCCGACACATCTGAATCAATGGCAAATCTGCTTTTACCTCCCGCCCAACCCCTGGAGGAATGGATCCCCCTGCTGCAACTCACCTCTTCAAAGTGAAATCCGGACCCGATCTCCGCAAGTGGGAGCACTTATTCTACCTCCAAGGTGGAATAAGTCCTCCATCCATCTCCTGCAAGCTGGATATACAGGCCATGACCTGAATCAGCCCTGTACATCTGGGGTCGAAGGCCCGCCTCCGCTCCACCCACTCTCTGCCTAGTCACTGCCCTCTCCTGCCCTCATCCAGCTTTTGGGGAGATTTGGAGACAGCATGTGGTCCCGGCCAATAGCGGGGCTGCATGGGGGCCCTAGCTCTACTCTTTGTTTTCTATCTTTCAACCTGTTCCTGATCCACAATAATACATTTCCTCCTGTCCGATAACTTTTTCATTTCCCCAAGTATATCTCATGAGGGACTTTGTCAGAGGCTTTCTGAAAATCGAGATATGTGATATCAACCAGCTCACTTTTATCTAACTGTTTATTCACACTTTCAGTATAAGAGATTGGTGAGACAAGACTTTCCTTGGCTAAATTCATGTTGACTTTACAGATGTAGTTAATTTGATTTTTGTACAATCCATTGGGTGAAGTTCAATGTGTACAATCCATTGGGTGAAGTCCATGTGTACAGTTGCCGCTTGTGTTGCTTGAAGAGAGTGTTTGAGATGAATGGCTTGTTGGTCTTGCAGAATTCTATCAGTCTTTCTTCAGCCTCGCTTCTGTTGCCAAACCCATGTATTACAATCATATTATCATCTTCTTTGTTCCCAACTTCTTCACTTACTACTACTTAAAAGATAACTAGATGTATGGAGCTGTGTAGAGATAGATTCAAAACACAAATCCTTACGGTTTCCACAGAAGTAATACAACACTGAAAAAATAAAAATCCAGAAAATGAAATTTAATAATTGCTATTGAAAAATGTCCACCATAAAATAAATATCAAATCAAAAATAACCCCATATACCAAAGAAAAAAATATATATATAACTGAGGGAACACAAAATACTCTGGGCACAGAAACAGCAACACATTCCACTCCTTAGACCACTGCTCCCAAGGCTACCACAAAACCTTTCAAGCCCTTTTCCAATTTTCATCCCCAAGTGTCCTTTCTTGTTCCCTCACTCTTCAAAAATCTCTTCTTCATTTCTCAAGATTCCAACAGAAAAAAATCCCAATCCAGTCCATTTCCAAAATCTGTTACACTGAATACTGTCACAATGAACAGGGGCATACCACTCCACAATGCTGCTAAACGGTGCTGCAATAAGCCCTCCTCACTGTCATATGTCACATATCCTTGACTCTTGCCAGAGTTTCACCGCTCCACAGCTTCTTCAGGAGTTCTGTTAAGCCCGCATGCTAACTGACCTCTTGCAAGTTTAATAGAACTTCTGAAGAAGCTATGAAGTGGTGAAACTCTGGCCAGAGTCGGGCAGCGTTTTAGTTGCCATGGAAGAGAGACGACACGTGAAAGGAGAGCATCACCTTGTTGTGGCAGGAAGTGATTCTGTAGCTGGGACCTGCCTGCTAGGAGATGTAAAACCCTCTCACACCAAGGAGGTTTATTTAGGGCCATGTGTCCATGAGGGAAGGTTTAGAACAGCTGTTATAATTGGTGATTCGATCATTAGGCATGTAGATAGCTGGGTAACTGGTGGATGTGAAGAGCCTGGTAACATGCCTGCCTGGTGCAAAGGTAGCGGACCTCACGTGCCACCTAGACAAGGTGCTAGGGAGGTGTATGCCGTCTTGGTACATGTTGGCACCAATGGCATAGGAAAGTGTGGGAGGGAGGTTCTTGAGGCCAAATTTAGGCTTTTAGGTAGGAAGCTGAAATCTAGAACTTCCAGGGTAGCATTCTCTGAAATGCTTCCCTTTCCACATTGAGGACCCAAAAGGCAGTCAGAGCTTCAGAATCTGAATGCTTGGGATGAGATGATGGTCCAAAGAAGAGGGTTTGGGATTTGTTAGGAGCTGGGCAATATTCTGGGGAAGAGAGGGGCTCCACCTTAACTGGGATGGAATCAGGCTGTTGGCATTAACCTTTAAAAACTTTTAAACTAGATAGTAAGGGAATGCCGACAGTTACCTGAATGCATGGTTCAGAAGGATGTCTTATTGAAGGATATTAGCAAAACAGAGAAGTTAGGGCATCCCGACAGAGAGGTTCCAACAAAGATAAAAGTAACCTAGATCTCCTTCAGAACAGAGCCGGAAGATTCCAAATTACATCTATCAACTGATAACAAGATTAAAATGAATGAAATACAAACTCTAAAATGTCTGTATTCAGATGCTAAAAATCTTAAAAATAAGATGGGAGAGCTAGAATATTTAGGGCTAATTCTGAGGCATGAATAGTGGGGTTGACGTCCCATTGGGACGTCCATCTCTGCTATTTGTCCCCCTTTCCCATCCCTGACTGAGCTCCCCATACAAACAGGGAGAAGCTAGACGGTGGCGGGAAAGGGGTGGCATGGAGGCGGAGACAGGGCAGGCAGTGGGCAGTCTTTGTTTCCGGACATTCAGGGCCAATTCTGATGTTGACCCTGTACGTCTAGGGCTGGCAGAGTAAACAGGGAACTTATTCCACCTCTGAGGTGGAATAAGTTCCCTTAGATGGCAGGACTGGGGTGCATCAAAGGGTGGAGAGGGCGCAGAAGATTCCCCACAACCCATCCCTGGCTGTGGGAGGCTGGAGCAGGGGTCAGGCTGTAGGGAATGAATTAGGTTGCCAGTGGCCGGGGATCGTGGCTCCTGAATGGAGCCGTAGTGCCATGGCAACTGGAAGCATTCAGGAGCCTTGACTGAGATAGACAGGCAGGTGCCTGTACATGCAGGCTGGCTGGAATCAAGTCTGGGCCTGCACATGCAGGCTAAGATGGGATTCTGTTCCTACAGGGGGCTAGACATGCCCTGCGGGATCAGAATCCTGTCTGCCTCTGTGCGTCTGGGGCGTCCAACTTAGAATAGGCCTCAGCAGTACTAAATGAAAAGTTAGATATGACTGGCATCTCAGAGACTTGGTTGAAGGAGGACAACCAATGGGACACTGTGATACCTGGGTACAAACAATATCACAATATTAGAGTAGATCAAATTGATGGAGGGGTTGCGCTATATGTTAGAGAAGGCATTGAGTCACATAGGATTCAGGTTTTTCAGGAAACAAAATACACCATAGAATCTCTATGGATAGAAGTTTCATGTAAAAAGCAGAAGGTGATGGCAATGGGGGTGAAGAGATGGATGATAAAATGCTAAAAAATCAGGGAAGCTAACAAAGGTTACACACAGTAATAATGGGTGATTTCAATTACCCCGGTATTGACTGGGTCAATGTCACAGCAGGACATGTTAGAGAGATAAAGTTTCTAGGTGAAATAAATGACTTTTTCTTGGAGTAACTGGTTCATGAACTGACAAGAGGGGAAGCTATTCTGGGTCTAGTCCTTAGTGGAACACAGGATCTGGTGCAAGAGAAAAGGGTGTTTGGGCCACTTGGCAATAGTGATCATAGCATGATCGCATTTGATTTAATAAATGGAAGAAAGACAGTAAGGAAATCCACAGTACTACCTTTTAACTTACAAAAGGGAGACTATGATAAAATGAGGAAAATAGTTAAGAAAAAACTAAAAGGAGCAGCTGCAAAGGTTAAAGATTTACATCAAGCATGGGCATTGTTTCAAAGTACAATCTTGGAAGTCCTGACCAGATCATTCCACGCTTTAAGAAAAGCAAAAATGCATAACAAAAACGTTTTCAAGTACTTTTGTAGCAAAAAAACTGTGAGAGAGTCACTTGGACCATTGGATGATAGAGGAGTAAAAGGGGTGCTGAGGGAGGACAAGGCCATAGCTGAGCGACTGAATGAATTCTTTGCTTTGGTCTTTACTGAAGAAGAGGTAGTGAAGTTACCTGTGCCTAAAATGATATATAAAGGTGATGCAGTGGAAGAATTGAAAGAAATATCGATAAATCGGGAGGATGTATTTATAACTGTTTTTTTGATAAACTGAAGAGTAACAAATCACCTGGATCAGATGGTATAGATCCAAGGATGTTGAAAAAACTGAAATATGAGATTGCAGACCTACTATTAGTAATATGTGAACTATCATTAAAATCACCTGTAGTACGTGAGGATTGGAGAGTGGCTAATGTAACTTCAGTTTTTTAAGGTTTCCAGAAATGATCCGGGAAACTATAGAAAGGTGAGACTGACGTCAGTACCGGGCAAAATGGTAGAAGCCATTATAAAAAATAATGCTATAGAAATGCTGCTAAATAAATAAATAAATACATTACTGAACATGTAGATGGCTATGATTTAATGGGAGAAAACCAATATGGATTTAGTGAAGGAAAGTCTTGTCATACTAATCAGTTATATATTTTTTTGATGGTGTGAATAAACAGGTGGACAAAGGTGAACTGGCTGATATAGTGTATCTGGATTTTCAGAAAGCCTTTGACAAGGTCCCTCATGAGAAACTTGGCGAAATTAAAAAGTCATGGGATTGGAGGCTGCGTAGTATTGTGGAACAGGCTAAATGGCTAATTTTCTCAATTGAGAAAGGTGATTAATGGAGTACCTCAGGGATCTGTGCTGGGCCTGCTGCTTTTAGCATATTCATAAATGATTTGGAAATAGTAATAATGAGTGAGGTGATCAAATTTGCAGATGACACAAAATTATTCAAAGTTGTTAAAACACAAGAGGACTGTGAAATATAACAAGAGGACCTTGAAAAATTGGAAAACTGGACATCTGTTTGGCAGATGAAATTTAATATGGACAAGTGCAAAGTTATGCACCTAGGAAAGAACAGCCCAAACTATGGTTACACGATGCAACAGACATCCTTAGAAACCATCACCCAGGAAAAAGATTTAGGCATCATTGTGGACAATGCATTGAAACCCTCTGCCCAGTGTGCAGCAATGGCCAAGAAAGTAAAAAGAATGCTATGAATCATAAGGAAAGGAATGGAGAATGAAAAAAGGATATTATAATTCCTCTGTATCATCCATGGTGTGACTGCACCTTGAATATTATATTCAATTCTGGTCGCCGTATCTTAAAAAGGATATTGCTGAATTAGAAAAGCTACAAAGAGCATCAAAAATGGTAAAGAGAAAGGAAGGATACCTCTATGAGGAGAGGTTTAAAAGAATGGGGCTCTTCAACTTAGAAAAGAGACTGCTGAGGGGGGATATGATAGAGGTCTATAAAGTAATGAATGGAGTGAAACTGGTAAATGCAGATTGGTTGTTTATGCCATCGAGTAGTAGAAAGACTATGAAGCTACAATGCAACCCATTTAAGACTAATAAGAGAGAGAATATTTTTTTACTCAATGTGTCATCAAACTCTGGAATTTGTTAACAGAGGATGCAGTGAAAGCTGTGAGTGTTTTCTTTTTTTAGTGCTGGCTCCTGGTGATCCATCTGCCTCTGGGGTTTTTTGGCAATGCATCACCTGAAGTAGATTGCCAGGCCTTTTCTTCTGAGGAAATAGAGGGCAAAGTGACTTGCCCAAGGTGTGCCAGTGGGAACTGAACTATTACATTTCTGGATATGAGGCAGTTGCTCTAAACAATAGGCTACTTCTCCTCTGTGCTGGCTGGGTAGCTGGGTTTAAAAAAAGGTTTGGACAAGTTCCTGGAGGAAAGGTCCATAAACTATTGAGGACCCTGGAAATCCACTGTTTACCCCGGGACAAGCATTGTGGAATTTGTATGCCTCTTTGGGAACCTGCCAGGTACTTGTGGCCTGGATTGGCCACTGTTGGAAACAGGATACTGGGCTTGATGGAGCTTGTTCTGACACAGTAAGACATTTCTTAAGTTCTTATATACCCCACGATCACCTTTTTGCCCCTGAACCCTCCCTGATGCACCTTTCAACCCTCTGTTCTCTGACCCATGACCCCCTGATGACAAGATTACTCTCTCCCACACTCACAGTCTACTGACTCTTACCAGGTGCTCTCCGTAATGGTGGAGTGGAGAACAGGAGTGATTTCTAATCACAGACCTTTAAATACTTAAAGAGTATTAATGAACAAACACAACTTTTTCAAAGATGGGGAAACTGCAGTACTAGAGGACAGAACATGAAGCTGCAGGGGGCTAAACTGAAAGGCAACATCAGGAAATACCTTTTCACTGAAAGGGTGGTGGATGCTTGGAATGCACTCCTGATGGAAGTGATGGGGGCAAACACAGTGACAGAATTCAAAATGGCATGGGACAGATGCAGTGGATCCCTTTATAGCAACAGGATAAAATCAAAATAAGCCTAACTATCTCTTATATCTGAACAAATAGGGGTGACCTACACGGAGCGGTGGGTGCAACCATAAACAAAGGCATGGGGAGCTAATTTGCATGGAGCGGCAAGTGCACCTACTCTTGCCGTCTTGCTGGGCAGACTAGATAGACCATACTGGTCTTTATCTGCCGTCATTTACTAAATTACTAAGTTACTCCCATTCTCTTGGGTGCCTGGGTTCAAAATGGAGCCCATGTCCCCCAGTGGTAGCCTTGTGGAAATACCATTAGGTATCAAGCTACCAAACATGACATGACATATCTGACTTGAATTAGACATTAAATGGCAGGTGGTCAAGTTTATATGGTTCATAGCTAGGTGATACAGTAGAATGCATGGTAGAAAGTGCAAGGAAAGATGATACCAAAGAGAGAGAGAAGATTAGGTGGCCAGCTTGTTTGGCTGACAGTTATGTAATAATCTTTTACAGAACAGTGTAGATGGGAATAAGTAGGCAGACTTGGATGAGTCCATTGGTCCTTATCTGTTAACACTTAGGGGCATGTTTACTAAACTGCAGTAACTGGTTTTGCAGCTACTGCGCAGTATATGTAAAAATGCTGTGCACTAGCTGCAAAAACTGTGCTCCAGTCCTGTAGATACCTTGGAGATTTTTCAATTAATGTGGTGACCTGCGATTCCTGCATTGACAGGTAATATGGATCGCAGAATCCTGGGCTGGAACAAGGTTAAGACAGTGACATTTTTTGCTCTGTCCTCCCTGGCTCTGATTGGGCACCCCAAACATTCTAAAGTTGCTGGTGCCATGGATCTTGTGATCCGTGGCACCTTCAATAGTCACTGTGCTGGCCTTCCCACCCCTTCAATACCTACTCCCCTCCAGACAGCTCCCAAACCCTGTAGAGAATCTGTCTGCGGGGTAATTGATGCCTTCCCTGTGCAACAATCAATTCTCAGCTAGCTAGTCTGTCTAGTAGTCCCCTGTCCCCCCACCCCCTTACCAGTATAGTCCAGGCTAACCAGCCTGGTTCTGAGACCTCCCATATCTTCTCCAAAGTCGCAAAATTTGCAGCTAGCCAGCTGGGGAAGGTGCTCTTGCCCTCTCCTTACCACTCCAGAAGGCCCCCCAAAGTCTTACCTGAGGAATCCCTGGTGGTCTGGAAACAGTGGGAGCAGGAGCTGTTCCCCCATACTCTTGCCTCCTTAGATGGTGCTTTTCAAAATGGCACTGGTCTCACGGTGCTGTCCCATCTCCACCACACGAAATGCAGATGCAGTATATTGCAGAAAATTGTCTGCAATATCTGCATTTTGAGTATGTTAGCGCTTTGCCATGGCAGTAAGTTTCCCATGTTACTGCCACAGTGACAGCTAATGCACCTTAGTAAACATGCCTCTTACTGTGTCACTATGAAAAAAAGGTATGCTCACCATAATAGCAGGTGCAGAGATAAGATGAAATACTTTACAGATACCTGGAGTTGTCATCAGAATGGTAACATAGTAAATGACTGCAGATGAAAACCAGCATGATCCATAGTCTGCCCCAGTAAGGTGGTTAGAGTTGTATCCACCACTCCGTGCAGGTTACCGACCTCTATGCCTTTGTTTAGGGTTGTACCCCCACTTCATGCAGGTTTTCCCCTCTATTGTTTTGAAGTGTAAAATTTATTTGTTTGATTCTGTGCTCTTACTGTATAGGGATCTCCTTTGTCTGCCCCATGCCTTTTTGAATGCTGTCACTGTTTTTGCCCCACCACCTCTATTGGGACGGCAATCCAAGCACCCACTACCATTCCTTTGAAAAATTATTTCCTGATATTGCTTTTAAGTTTACCTCCTTTCTTCTCTTGTTCTATAGCTCCTCTATCGTTGAAGAAGGTTTGTCCATTAATGCTTCTTAAGTATTTAAACATCTGTATCATAACCCTCCTGTCCCTTTTTTCTCTAGGGTAATACATATTTAGATCTTCAAGTCTCTCATCATATGCCTTCTGGTGCAGGCCCTGTATCATTTTGGTCACCTTTCTCTGAACCTTTGTAAGTCTTTTTATATCTTTTGTAAGGTACTCAATACTCCAAGCGAGACCTCACCAACAACTTGTACAGAGGCATTAATACCTTCTTCCTTCTGCTGGTTGTTCTTTTCTGTATGCAGTCTAGCATTCTTCTGCCTATGGCCACTGCTTTGTCACACTGTTTCCCCCACCTTGAGATCCTCTGACACTATCATCCCAAGGTCTTCCTCCTCGTACATGCATATCAGCCTTTCATACAGCTCCTTTGGAGTTTTGCTTCCCAAGTGCAT
This sequence comes from Ichthyophis bannanicus, assembly GCA_033557465.1. NCBI lineage: Eukaryota > Metazoa > Chordata > Amphibia > Gymnophiona > Ichthyophiidae > Ichthyophis > Ichthyophis bannanicus. Next base: position 417,883,708 of record CM066034.1, read on the forward strand.
CACTCTGTACTTCTTTACATTGTATCTTAACTGCAGTAGAGGTGGTAATAACCAAAACAAAGAATGCAGGGGTGTTAGGATCAAATAGAGAGTTAGGTAGGTAGGTAGTTAGCAAAGCTTTTGACACAGTTCCACATGGATGATTTAGAAATAGACTGAGCAAAGAACAAACATGAGCAGAAATCATGTACGGTCTGTAGTTACTTAGTATAAAGAGGGAAAATTGGCAGTCCATGAGGTCCTTATATACTGACAACTACTGTGTGCTTCTTACTGTCCCTTAGGAGCCAAACCTGTCTGAGAATCCAAACTGTTTGTGTCCTTATTTATGCTGAGGGCTATTGTGTTGCTGAATTCACTGTCCAGGTTCCTAACTTCTCACTGTTTTGCTCTTTGACTTGCAGACCTGGTGAAGGCTGTATCCCTGCTGCTGGCCTCTGTGTGTGCATGGTACCTGGGATACCTGTTTGCTGAGTCCCTACCAGATACTACACTAACATCTGCAATTAACAATATCCAGAGCATAGGTGAAAAAACAATTATACGAGGTACGCCTTAACTCTTTTTTTTTTCTCTGTGGGTAGCTTCTCAGTAGCCAGGGGTGGCCATTGCGAGGCACAAAGGGATCACTTCCCATCAGAGACTCATTGCAGTGCCTCATTCGCATATGTCAGTAGGGGCTGAAAAGTGGAGCAGAAAATGGGGCCATGGCGAAAAACACAGTTGCCCAATAGTAAGGTGACCCTATCAGTACTTGGATTAGAACTCTGGAGAAATAGCAGTGAATGCCACAGTTGCCTTCTGAAAAGCAAAAGCCCTTAGCTAACTAAGGGCCTGATATTCAAAGGCATCTACACGGCTTACAGACCTGTAAACCATGTAAATGCCATTAAGTGGGATATTCAGTGGCACTATATTGCATGTTAGCCACTATATGCCACTGAATATCCCCGGGTACCGCCACTATATGCCCTGATGCTACGCAATTAGCATCAGTGTGTTCCGGGGACGGTACCCATGGATAACTGGTCAGCAGCGATATTCAGCTGCTGCCCAGTTATCCCTGGGGGATAAGCATTAGGCACAGCAAAAGCTGTCCTAACTTTTGCCTCTGAATATCACCTCGGCTGACCTGAATATTCAGTGCCAGTGGCTGGATATGGCCCCAGCATTGAATATCTGGATTTTGTGTTCAGCGGGGACAGGTAGATACTGTAATCACACCAGCTGCATCCGCTGAAAATCAAACCCTAAGATTTAAGGGCCCGACATTCAGTTGGGCAGACTATGCTCTGCTATGGCACATAGCCGTGCCCGCTGATCCTTAAACCTGGATATTCAATGCCAGGGTCATATGTGGCCCCGGCATTGAATATCTGAGGATCACCACACATGCCAGAAGCCACAGTAGCTAACCGGGCAGCAACGATATTCATGCTGCCTGGTTAACCCTGCATCTAAAAGATAGGCAAGGTTTAGCTCGCCTATCTTTAAGGCGCAGGTCGCTAACTGCGCAGCATGCAATATCGCTGCTGCCCGGTTATGGATCGTCTCCACTTTCTCTCTGCCCAGAATGCACCAAAGACTTATACAGAGGCACTATCACCTCCTTTCTTCTGCTGGCCATTCCTCTCCCTATGCACTCAAGCATCCCTCTAGCTTTTGCCATTGCCTTTTCTACCTGTTTAGCCACTTTAAGATCATCAGACACAATCATGCCTAGGTCCCTCTCTTCTTTTTTGGACAGACGTACTTCATCCCTATACTATATCGCTCCCTTGGATTGCTACAGCCCAAATGCATGACCTTGCATTTTTTAACATTAAATCTCAGCTGCCAAATTCTAGACCATTCTTCAAGCTTAGCTAGATCCCTCCTCATGTTATCTACACCTTCCTGGATGTCTACTGTATTGCAGATTTTGGTATCATCCGCAAAGAGGCAAACCTTACCCAACAGCACTTCTGCAATATCACTAACAAAGATGTTAAAAAGAATTGGACCAAGGACAGATTCCTGGGGCACACCTCTGGTAAACTCCTCCTCTCTCCATTTACCTGTGCCCTTTGTTGCCTCCCACTCAATCAATTTCTAACCCAAGCAGTAACTTTAGGGTCCATACCTAGGGTGCTCAGTTTGTTTATAAGTTGTCTGGAAGGAACAGTGTCAAAGCCTTTACTGAAATCAAAATGCACCACATCTAGGGCTCTCCCTCGGTCCATCTCCCTGGTCACCCAGACAAAGAAATCAATCAGATTTGTCTGACAAGACCTGCCTCTGGTGAATCCATGCTTTCTCGGATCCGGTAATCTGTTGGACTCCAGAAACTTCACTATTTTCTCTTTCAGCAGTGCCTCCAATAATTTACTCACCACCGAGGTTAAACTAACCGGCCTGTAGTTTCCAACCACATCCTTACTTCTGCTTTTGTGTAAAGGGACCACACGTGCCTCTCTCCAGTCCTTTGGCACCACTCCCATTTCCAAAGAGGCCTTGAAAAGGTCAGTCAGTGGAGCTGCTAGAACGTCCCCAAGTTCCCTCAGTATTCTCGGGTATATCCCATCCGGTACCATCGCTTTGTCTACTTTAAGTTTAGCTAGCGTCTCACGAATACAGTCTTCTGAAAATTGTTCAAGATGCCCCTCGCTTCTGTTCCTGTTTGTGGATGTTTTCTGAGGTCCTGCTCTTAGTTCTTCATCTGTGAACACAGAACAGAAACATTTGTTAAGGAATTAGAGATCCTCCAATACCCAACATCACCGAAGGAGGCAGCCACTCTGCCGGTGCACCGTATCCTTCATGACCTTATGCTCCATATGTGGGAGACGCCTCTCACTGTCTCACCTCAAAGCCGACATCTCGATACCATGTATTGGGTACCGGAATCAATGATGCGCTGAATCCAAAGCAGGAAGACTTACACCTCTAATCCACCAGGTAACAAATCGAGAACTCTCGACTCCTTTGGGCGTCAATGCTTCCAAGCATCCAGGCTTTTGGCTAGGATTAACTCCTATATCCTTTACATGGAAATGTTCCTGAAAGAGGTCTCCAGGGACCGCAAAGCCTTTGCTCCTCTCCTCCCAGATGAAAAAAGGGCAGATTATCTTGCCCTGGTTAAGCATAGTCAAAATGTTTTGAAGTTTCTCAATAGGGCTACCTTCGATGACTTTGAATGCGCAAGCAGGGCTTCAGCAATATACATTGGTGCACATTAAATTGCATGGCTTCAAGTCTCAGATCTTGAACAGTGGGTTGATAAGCTGGGCAACATACCTTGCACAGGGGAAAACCTCTTTGGAAAAGACTGGCAAGATAAGGACTCTCAATTAGAGTCAAGAAGTATTACTCTAAAGAGACTGGCCAGAGTAGCAGCTGACCCTGCTAGAAAAAAGACACCTGCAAAGAAGTCTTTCTACAATAATAATAAGAAATTCTTCTGTTCTTATCCTGTACTTCTCAGTACCAGAGTCAGGCCCCACAGAAGAGGCAGCAGCCTTAAAAGCAACAAAAGAAGCCACAGGTGGCCAAATCTCAACCAGCTCCGCAGCCACAGTCTAATCCTGATTTTTTTTACTTTCCTAGAGACCATTTCCACCCTGCCTCTGGAGGACCCTGAAGGGCTACTCTGCTCCCCCCTCACCAGCAACACTGCAGGGCTCTTGGAGTAACAGAAAACCACACTCAAAGCAATGAGAAGGAAATCTAAGAGACAGCAATAAAATACCACACACTTTATATATATATATATATATATATATATATATATACACACCAAAGCTTTGCGGCGAGAAACAAATAGAAACAAGTTCTCTTTGTTTACTCTAACTATTAGCTATGGTTTACTTTATTTATAAGGCTCTTTTGGAGGATGCAGCATAATTTCACTTTATTATTCTACGTCAGGTATTACGTATTCATCACATCATAGGTCAATGTCTAATCAGCATAGGTCAGTATGAGGAGACATACATGTATTCCAAGACATAACTGTTTACTGCTGACTGCTTTATATTTAGTAACCCTGAGACTGAATGGCTGGAGGACAAGCTGCCCTTTTTCTTATTTCACGTAGCTTACAGGATTTGTACCTCTTCACCTACTCAGTAAGCAAATATATGAAGTTTATTTCTAAGCAAAGTTCTGAACAAAATTTAACTCCTTCTCAGGTTTTATTAGACAGCCTGGTTGTGTACACCGCCCTGTACAGACAAGCTTACTTTCAGTCCCTCCTCTGATTCTGTAAAGAATCATTCCCAAAGTAAGGAAATTCAGACATTGTCATTAAAGTGGAATTAAAACTAGATTCTGGGTCAATCTGTAACATCATTGTAGGGGTCAGTGATTCCACTGATTTCCTTCAGCAAGCTGATATTACACAAAGAATTAATACTCCTAGAATGAGAATCCCCAAAAAGCCAAGTAATGATGCTAACATGCCTTGCAAAGACCTGGATAATGAATTCCAAAATGAAGAAACAGAATCAAATAGATCTGAAAAAGAACTTACATAACTATCACTTGAAACAAAAGTATGGTTTCTAACTTTTTCTAATAGGCCTTTTACTATTTTTCTATTATTATCAAGCATACTACAACAAAAACCAACTATTACTCCACACACACCATTTTCCTTTGCTAGGAGATAGTCTAAAGCCATTTGGTTCTGGGCTGCATAAGCTGACACTTTGTCCACTGCACCTTGCAAGACACGAATTGCCTCAGTGAGATCCAGGGCTGTAAGCTCAACAACTGCCTGTAGTCGCATAATCTGGGTACCATATTCTCTGGTGGGTGCTATAGCTCCAAAGGTTGAAAGCCACACAGTACCTCTGAATGCATCTATTTGAGATTTAGTTAAAGGTTTTGTAGTGTCTACCAGTTGTTGAGCAGCCTCTATGGCCTTATCCTGTGAAGAAACATCCCTTTTTCTTCTAAAAGAATTGTTCAAGGTTGACAACAACGTAATGTTCTGGTAAGGTACAAATCGCCACAGGGTATCTAATTGGGCTATATAACAAGTACCTGACCAACCTCTGGGAAGTTCTGTATACGCAAACGTACCACACACAAAATAATCTCCTTCTAAAGCCACTAAGCCATCTTCCCAGATTGTCAAATTCTGGGGACAAGATTTATTCTGGATACAATTATTCAAGTCCCACTGAGTCATGGCCATTTCATTAAGCCCTCCAGACAAATTACGTTTCCAGGGATGATAATATCCTAGTAAAGGGAAACTCCAGTTAGGTATGTTTAGGTCTGAACTAGAGTCATTCAAAGGGTAGCCAGAACTATTATATTGTAGTAATTCATAATCTTGCACCTGGTTCCCTTGAACTGACATTAATTGTACTACTGAAATATAAGAGTTTCCTACATGGGATTTCTTATACCAGATAGAAGAATTATGCAGCATTACTATTCTACAAACGTTCCATGGAGTATCTCCTACCTTTCTTCCCTTACCCTGAGCCATAAAACATATTGGAGGATGTTGTAGAGGCATAGAACTAACTATTCTAGGTTCTTGGTTTGTATGAGACCCTGTGTCACGAAACTCCTCAAAGGTCTTAGGCCTAACCCTAGGTAGAAATCCATGCTGAGTAGCTGTCACAGATGGAAGACACACTGCACAATCTGATAAATTAAAATGTTTTGTCATTGAGTGTACCTGTGACTCGAAAATATTTGAATATTCCTCATATCATTCCCAAGGTTCTAACTGCAGCACTGCTTTGCTACCACTAATATGCCTCAGTACAACTAAGATTAGATATAAAAACATTCTTAGCAAAACTTTTAAATATCATAAACTATACTAAATCAAAACTGAAAATATACCTACTCTTAATACTCTCCTTTATATAATGAAGATATATACTATAGCTATAATTAGCCTCTAAGTCTCAATAAGTTTATGAAGTAGAGGTTAAGTACCTAAAGGTCATTACATATATATATCAGGAAAATACTAATCTAAACTGACCTCATCCCTCTAAGCAATACTATAAATGCCAAACAAAAGCATTTGCATGAATAGTCCATTCAGAATTTATGTAATACAATAATCTTGTTCTGTGATGTCACCATTGTTCTCTCTGAAAGTACTTTAAATCATAAAAATCTTTTTCTGCAATATCACTGTTGTCCGAGGAGTCTGCGTTGTATCTCTTGAATCATGGATGCGGAGAACCACCTTCCGGATCTTGTGAGGGAGCCTTCTTACACTGCGTAAGATGTATCCAACGAGAATGTCCTTCCACTTTACAGGCTGAATATCCCACCAGAAGTACACGGAATGGACCTAGGAAAAGCCAGAAAAGTCTTTGGATGCAAATTCTTAACCAGGACCCAATCCCCTGGTTTCATGTCCGGATGTGATGAATCTGGAGGAGCATCTAGTTGAGGATTCACCTTCAATAAAGGGGAAACAGACAGGACTGAGTGCAATCGTGCACAATAAGTTAAGATATCGCTGCGCAACAACTGGGGATCTGGGATAACTGCCAAGGCATGTGGAGAAGTAGCTGGACGTCCAGTAACTATTTCATATGGTGTCAGACCTCCTCGAGTGCGCTGGGGGGAGTTACGCACTGCCATAAGGGCAAAAGGAAGGGCTTCTATCCAATCTGTAGCCCAATCCTGTGTCATAGTGCGCAAGAAACCTTTGAGAGTCCTATTCATCCGCTCCACTTGGCCAGAGCTTTGCGGATGATAGGGTGTGTGTAATTGCCTTTTTACACCAAACCAATTTTCAATATCCTCCCAGACACGTGCAACGAAGGCCGGACCCTGATCAGAAGAAAGAACAAAAGGTACACCCCAGACAGGAATAAACTGAGTGAGCAACAATTTTATGGCAACCCCAGCTGTCATACTGGTAGTGGGATAAGTCTCCACCCACCCAGAGAAAAGACAAGTGATCACCAACAGATACCACCGCCCTCCTCTGGCACAGGGCAAATCAGTAAAATCAAGCTGCAAAATCATAAATGGGCCAGAGGGTCTGGGAAGAGCAGCAGCAATCTTCAGAAGGGGCCACACCCTGCCAGCCTGCAAACAATCCAAGCAAGCAGCATACACAGCCTGTGCCACAGAAACAAACTTCGGGTGATACCACAAAACCGCAAAAGCATGAGTCATGGCTGCAGCGGATAAGTGAAGTTTTAGTTAAATGGAGCAACCTAGAAACGGAATATGCCACATATACCTCAAGAGGGTGCTATAACACTAAAAAATCAGTAATTTCATTGCACATGCCACTGATATTAAACTGCGCAAGCATGGAGGAAGTCCCAAAGTCACTGAATCAAACTGCTTTGAAAAATATCCTATCGGCTTGCGACCAGTTGGAAATGCTTGCAAAAGCACACAGGTGGCAGATATGGCTGAACTAGCCACATATAATTTGAATATTAATGAATAGTCTGGAAAAGACAAACATGGAGCAGAGCTTAGTGCAGTCTTCAAATTTACAAAAGCTTCCCACTGTGATAATGTAGGTACAATGAGACCCTGTGGACCCTCTTTCCCAATCAACACATAAAGCGGAGCTGTAAGGTCTGAAAAATTAGCTATCCACTGTTTACAGAAAATCAATAATCCCAGGAATCTACGTAATAACACTGGTGTCGCTGGAAAAGACAATGACAAAATAGGTTTCAATCTGGCAGAAGTAATTGCACGACCAGCTGGAGTTAGAACAACACCCAGAAACATAACATTTTGAGATACAAATTGCAATTTAGACAAATTAACTTTTAGTCCTAATTTGGCAATATGAGCTAATAATGACAATGAGTCTAATAGACAAATCTCATAACTTGGTGAACACAAAAGCAAATCATCCACATATTGAATTAAAGAGGATTGGTCAAGCTTCACATCTAATAATGCAGTTCTTAGAGCCTGCGAAAAGTACTCAGGACTATCTGTGTAGCCCTGGCATAGCGTAGTCCATGTATACTGCTGATTGTCAAAATGAAAAGCAAATAAAAATTGGTTTTCTTTGCTAATTTTCACTGAAAAATAAGCAGAACTCAAATCTACAACAGAAAACCAAGTAGTTTCTAGAGGTACCTGTGTCCAGATATCATGCGGATTAGGTACCAAGGGAAAGATTGGCAAAATTACCTTGTTAACAGCTTGCAGATCTTGCACAAATCGATAAGTCTTGCTGTCAGCTTTCAGTACAGGAAGAATTGGAGTATTACACGGCGACGTAGTAGGATAGATGACACCTTGCATCTGTAAATCTTCAATTACCGGTCGAATTCCATCTATAGCAGCTGCTGATAGTGGATACTGTTTGAGTCTAGTAAGTTGTACTCCAGGTTTTACGGTAATCTTCACAGGAGGAATTGAGAGGCATCCGACATTGGATCCTGGAACCGCCCACAGAGTAGATGGAAGTCTTCCGAGGGCAGGGTGAATAGCTGTGACATCCACAGGGGGCTGCACTTCAGAGAGAGAATACAACTGAAAATGTAACTTTCCACTCATCCAGGATAAAGTTGCATGATGAGAAGCCAGGAAGTCACGACCCAAAAGATTCACTGGTAATGTGTCTCCTACCAGAAAGTTAGTGGGGTACACAGTCTCTCCAATCTGCAAAGGCAAAGCTTCAAGTTTACGGTGAGGAATTATCTTACCTTCAATGCCTTCACAATGCACTGTTGGAGCTTGTGCTAGCTGAGTTTGATAAACTTCAAGCAGATCCTGTAGACGCAGCGCAGATGTAGTAGCTCCCGAATCAATGATGAACTTCACAGTAGAGCCTCCCAGTTTAGCTTCTAACTCACCCTGAGAGGTTACATTCAGATTCAATAATAATCATGCATCCCAAGAATCACAGTCTTCTGGGTTAGAAAAAACATTGATATACAGGAGTGAACTCAGCAGGTGGGGGAGGAAGGCACTCAGCTCTCTGGCCATCCAAGTTCCGATTCTGTGGACAGTCTCGCTGTAAATGGCCACACTCACCACATGTATAACAAGCACGCATTCCTCTAGCTTGTCCACGCCCTCGCTGAGAATTGCCTCGCTGAGAATTCCCATAGTTTCCTCTGAACCTGTCTCTCCCCCGCCCCCTTCCCAGGGCTGGATGCATAGAAGCAATTTGTAAATTCAGCAGTTTAGTCTTCTTTACATCTAATCTGGCTTGTTGCTCCTGAAATTCTTTGAGATATTTCAATTCACTGTACCATGCACCCTCCAAAATTGCATCAGCTGATCTAGCAGACCAATCTATTATTGAAGTTTCCAAAATTTCTTTTATTCTTGGAAGCAAACCATTTACAAAAATATTAGTAAATCCTGAAGGTGTATCTTCTGTCTCGCCAGAATAATCCTTAAACGCTAGCATACACCTAGTGTGAAAAGCTGTAACTTTCTCACCCCTTTCCTGTGTTAAAGAAGTGAGTTTTGACCAATCCTTCACTGGCTTACATACTCTTTTAAGAGATTCTAACAATTTTTCTCTACATAGAACAAAAGTATCTCTTTGTGTCTGTTCCTGCAGATCTGTTACAGGGTCTGTCTGTGGCCATACCCAATTATCATCACTAATTGAATGCGTTACCTTATGAAAATCAGCTGGATTAATGAAAACAGCTCTAAGCAGATTATCTAGATCTGCCCAAGTAGGATTATATCTATTAATTATTTGAGACCATAAGGACACAAATCTACCTGAATTTTCCCTGTAATCAGGAAAGGTTTCAGCCAAATCAAATACTTCTTTAGGACTCTAATTTGCAGGTACAGTCATGGCACCTGTAGGTCCTGTTGGATATACACAAAAAGGATATGCAGGTACTATATCTTCTCCTACAGGTTTTACAGTTACAGAACATGGATCATTATGTTGGCGTAAAACAGTCTGAAGAAAACTTATATCACCATATAATTGATCACATTTTTCCTTATAGGTTATAAAATGCTTATCCAGATCTTTCTCAATATTATCAATAAGTTTACTAGAAATTCCCAATTCCTTTGTAGCAGAAATATTATTTCTTACTATTCCCTTTAAGGTTTCTATCATATGCACAATACTTTCTATCTCATGGCTAAGAAGTTCATCCACTTCTCTAAGCTGAGAAATATTACAATTACTGAAATCTTCAATCTTTGTATCTCCCAATATTTTCTGTTTATTCCTTATCTCTTCTCTTAGTTCAGCTGCACGAGTGATCCTCCCCCTTCCAGAAGTTACATGACTCTCAGAAAAAACAGGGGGAGACGATGGGGATGCACTCGGGACTATTCCTGCTCCAATTACCAATGCAGCCACATCCGCATCATAGTCTGGAGAAAGAACTGCTGGGAATTTCCCTGCCTGTTCATTATCTTGCTCTTGTGATTCACTCGCTTTACCAGCATTCTTCAACACAAACAAATCATTTTTCGTATCATGTACCATCCGTTGCCACCACTTAAACACTAGCCCTTCACGGGCATCACATAAATTACGTTTAGCCTGCAAAGCACATTTCAGATAACAAAGTTTATCTATAGAAAAAGTTCCCTCCAAAGGAAACTGTAGAAGCACATTATCTTTAGTCACTGCATGCCAGTGTACAATATAATTAGTAGCCATATCCCCATACTTCTCACGCATACAATAAGAAGGGCTACCTTTCTGAACAGCTAAAACCTTAACCTTGTCATGTCATTCACGCAACTGAGATAAATCTCGTCTACCTAACAGATTACCCATTGCTGTCACCATATAATACTCACAAACACCTTCCGCCCTTGCCAGGAATGTAGAAATCTGTAGTCCGAGTCACGGCAAAAACTGAAGGGCTACTCTGCTCCCCCCTCACCAGCAACACTGCAGGGCTCTTGGAGTAACAGAAAACCACACTCAAAGCAATGAGAAGGAAATCTAAGAGACAGCAATAAAATACCACACACTTCTTATATATATATATATATATATATATATATATATATATATACACCAAAGCTTTGCGGAGAGAAACAAATAGAAACAAGTTTTCTTTGTTTACTCTAACTATTAGCTATGGTTTACTTTATTTATAAGGCTCTTTTGGAGGATACAGCATAATTTCACTTTATTATTCTACGTCAGGTATTACGTATTCATCACATCATAGGTCAATGTCTAATCAGCATAGGTCAGTATGAGGAGACATACATGTATTCCAAGACATAACTGTTTACTGCTGACTGCTTGATATCTAGTAACCCTGAGACTGAATGGCTGGGGGACAAGCTGCCCTTTTTCTTATTTCACATAGCTTACAGGACTTGTACCTCTTCACCTACTCAGTAAGCAAATATATGAAGTTTATTTCTAAGCAAAGTTCTGAACAAATTTAAGTCTTTCTCAGGTTTTATTAGACAGCCTGGTTGTGTACACTGCCCTGTACAGACAAGCTTACTTTCAGACCCCACCTGCTCCACATAGCAGGCAAACTTTGTCACTATGCCCACAGATGGTACCTCATCACCTCAGAGCAGTGGACACTCACCATAGTCCAAGAAGGGTACAGACTACATCTTCAAACTCTGCCCCCTCCACTTTCACGGGGGAATATCAAACGCAACCCCCAATCACTGTTCTCCTACAGGACGAGGTGTCCTCTCTTCTGTCTCAGGGCACCATAGAAGAAGTCCCAACATCCCAACAGGGAATAGTCTTTTACACTCCCTACTTACTCATTCCAAAGAAAACCTGAGTGTACAGGCCCATTCTGGACCTCAGAAATCTCAAGAAGTTTCTGGTCCAGAAAAAGTTCATGATGATCTCTCTTGTGACTCTTCTTCTCTACCTCCAAAGTCAGGATTGACTCTGTTCTCTAGATGTAAAAGAAGCGTACACAGATATACTCATTCACCCAGCACAGGAAATATCTACGCTTCATCTTTCAAGGAAAACATTATCAATACAGAGTCCTTCCCTTCGGACTCGCCTCTGCCCCAAAAGTCTTCACAAAGTGGATGGCAGTCGTAGCCGCTTAGCTAGGAACTCTGGATATTTTGTCTTCCCTTACTTAGACGACTGGCTAATAAAAGCAGACACCTCCCAAGAGGTACTGCTTTCCTTGTATCATACCATCACAGTTCTACAACACTTGGGATTTGAGATAAATTTCCCCAAATCCCAGCTCACTCCAACTCAAAAACTAGAGTTCATAGGAGCCTTACTAGACACCCAACAATCCAGGGCATTTCTGCCCCAGCTCCGTTGTGCCCGTCTAGTCGAACTAGCGTTCTTGACTCTCGAACTAGCGTTCTTGACTCTCGAACTAGCGTTCTTGACTCTCCTACGAGAATATCTGACTGCCTGAGAGATGCTGCAGCTCCATGGCCTGTACATATGCCCGACTACATATGTGGACAGCCCACTGGACTCTTGCCTCCCAGTGGAAGCAGGCCTCGGGCCGTTTCCGGGACAGAATCCAAGTCACTGCCCGTCTAACCACATCCCTTCAGTGGTGGTGTTCCCCAGAAAATCTGCTCGTAAGGTCACCTTTTCAGATGCCTCCACTTCATTGCACCCTGATGACGGATGCCTCCAAACTTGGTTGGGGTGCCCATCTGGGAAACCTGACTACACAGGGACTCTGGACAATGCAAGAATAAGAACTCCAGATTATCTCCTAGAACTTTGTGCTTTCTCGAATGCCCTTCGGGTGTTTCAATATCAACTCAGGGCACAATAAGTCCTAGTTAGGATGGAAAATCAGGTTACCATGCTCTATGTGAACAAGCAGGGAGGAACAGGCTCTTTGGCCCTCTGCGAGGAGGCGCTACACCTGTGGTCCTTTGTCATTACTCAACAAATACACTTCCATACTAAATATACTAAATTCCTGCTGTTCCCAGAGATCACCTGTTACAGGTGAGCAACTACGCTTTACTAGATGATTTGATTCAGTATTAAAGAACAAGTGGTGAGGGCATTGTGAGACTGTTGAATTGAGGCAAAATTTGAAATTGCTTAATAAATATTTCTGCTGTTGTTCAGTGAGGAAGGGCCAGGAGTGGAACTACAAAAAACTGCTATAAATAAAAATAGAAGTAAAGCAGACTTCCAGCGATTTTCAGAAAGTTGTTTGTTTGTGAATAGATAAGTAAACTGAAATAATCTGCCTGTGGATCTGTGAATGGAGGAAGATTATTGCAGGTTTCTGAAGAGATTAAAAGCCTGACTGTTCCCTAGATAAAGGGGTGTGTAGCTGAAGGGAGAGGGGATTATAGCTCAATCAATGTTTCTGCTCTATAGAGGGATATTTTTCTTATATATATGCTGTATTATGTGATGTGTTAATATTTTTTATGTATTATAAACTACTGTGGGCGACCTTATAGGACTGGAGAGTGATATATAAAAGATTTAACTAAATACAAATAAAATAAATTAGACAAAGCAATGGGGCTAGACTGGATACATCTAGAGGTATTAAGAGAAATTAAGCAAATTCTGTCAGCTCCCTTGTCCAGTCGTTTGAATGCTCCTGTAGAGTCAGGAATAATTCTAAACGCCTGCAGAAAGGCAGATATAGTTCCTCTTCACAAAAATGGAAGGAAGGAGAAGGCTGGGAACTACAGTCTGACCTAGGTGGTAAGTACATTAATGGAATCACTACCAAAACATAGGATAGTACAGTTTCTGGAATCTAGTGGATTACAGTATCCAAGGTAGCATGATTATCTCCAGGAACAAGCAGGAATGAGTCTTCACATATGGGTACGTCGGTACCGACGGAGCCTGCGCGGGAACGCTCCCCAGCATCCAATCAGAAAGCTTTTGGGAGCATCCCTCAGCGCCTGCGTGCTGCCTTCCCGCCTTTCCAACTGTCTCTCCTCAGTTTTCGTTTTTCCGCGGAGCCGGCAGGACGTCCTCCTGTCACCGCAGAAACTTTTTTCTTTAATTCTTGTTTTCTTGTGGTCGCGGCTGTTTTCCCGCCGCCACCGGTACCGCCGGTGGGTTTTTCTTTTCTTTTTCTCAAACTCAGGGACAGTTTTCCCTCAGTTTCTGTCTTAAATTTTTTTTTTGGGCCAATGGCTGGTGTCTAACCTGTTTGGGTCCTGACCACTGTTCCCTCTAAGCTGTGCGCGTATGCGCGCGCACACACCTCGCCGAGCGAGCGCACATACTTTACAACAGAGCGCACAAAAATTACGGCTCTGATTCTGATAGAAAACAACACAGATGTCTTAAAATGTAAAAGTTATGATTGTAATTACTAGACATTTCCCGCTTCATTTAGTAATCATCTATTTTCATTTAATTTGATTAAAATCAATGTGGTATACATACTGTATTCTGATGTGTAGTCAAATTTTAAAGTATATAACTCCGAGTGTCGTTATGTGGCGCACAAAAATTTAGCCTTCCTTCAAAAGCTGCACACAGCTGATATTTTATGCGCACACAGCCTACAGAAAATTAGAGGGAACATTGGTCCTGACCCTTTTTCCCCTGAACCGTCAGGCTACAATACTGTGAGAAGAGATTCTCTCTTTCGAGTTTCCCTCGATACCGTTTTCCCTCCCTATGGCAGGGCACCGGCCATTTCTTCTCTTCAGGATCAGGTAACCCACAAACAGTCTGTTAAGACTAGCCAATCCTTGAGTGGTAAGTCTCATGCTAAGCATGCTGACGGCCCAGGCCTTGCCCTCAAGACCCCATTGGCATTAAAACCCCAGCGGGAGTCTTCGGGCTCCAAAGCATTTCAGGGGTTTCAGGTTGTTCCTGGGGCTCACCCCTCACAGAACATACCTGAGCCATGCTTGGTGGTGGCATCCGCTTCGACCGGTACCGATACCCCGGCATCGGCACCGGTGTTGAGTGATCCGCTCTTCACCAGGGATCGTCATCTGGCATTCTCGGTACCTTCGGGACCGACCTAAACGTCCCAGATTGACTTTCCAGTATCGGCAGTACCGCCGATACCACCACCGACGTCGGTACCCTCTAGGCATGCATCGATAGATTCGCTTCCTTCGATGCCGAGTCTAGAATCGATTTCTAGTCTAGAGGACTGGGTACCGACGCATCTCGGAACCGATGTTTACCGATTCTGCATGCACGGTACCGAGGATAATCACCAAGGGTTTTTAGTTACCTCGGTACCGCTTGAGCAGCCTCCGATGACTGCTTCGGTGTCGGTTTCGCCTTCGATGCCGGCGCAACTACCGGTATCGGTATCGATGCCGGTACCTGCAGTATCTTCAGAACCAGCTCCATCCATGCTTTTTTCACCTGGATCGCTCCTCTCTATACCTAGTTTGGAGTCGATACCTGGCATGGATAATGCACTACTGACTGTCTCAACATAACTGCCAGTTCCAGTGTCCATCCATTACAAATCCTGTTCTGCACCGGACAGGTACATCCTCCGGTGCCCAGGCTACCTTTTCAAATTTAGCCTGTCCAGGGATGGTTCCCATCGGAAATCCTTCTTTTCAGAAATTTCTCCTTGACATGGCAACCTTCCTTAATATTCCTATCCCTGGCTATGAGTCTTCTCAGGGTTTTTCTGCAGGAAAGGAAAATATAATGCTTCCTTTACATCACTCTTTGCAGAATCTTCTTCTGAGGGTATGGGAAAAACCTTTAAGGGTTTCTTCACCTCCTACAGCAACTGATCTTCTGTATCAGGTGCCCCCCTCTCCAGGATTTCAAAAGCCTCAACTTCCCCATCATTCCATTGTAGTGGAATCAGCAATGAGGAAGGTAAAAAGCAAGAAAAAACATTCTTCTTTCCCACCAGGGCGTGCATCTAGAACACTGGATGCCTTTGGACGTCAAACCTTCCAAACATCTATGCTGGCAACAAGGATTCTCTCATATATTTTCTATATGAGTCTATCCCTTCAGGAGATCACAAAGAAATTATCTCTTTTGACTCCTTTTCTATCAGAGCCCAAGGCTGCAGACTATTCCTTACTTCTTAGTCATAGCCAAAATATCTCTTGGTTTCTTTCTCGTGCTTCCCTAGACTCTTTTGAGTCTGTTAGCAGAACTTCTGCTACAGCCATAGGAGCACGTCGTAAAGCCTGGCTCCAAGCCTCAGACTTGAGTAGATGGGCACAACAAAGACTGAGTAATACTCCTTGTACTGGAGAAAATCTCTTCAATAAGGAGTCCTTACGTCAGGTTGCTCATTGCTCCACTGACTTTCCTGTTTCTGAGGGCCATCCTAAGCCCTCTCCTTCCTCAGCAGGTAGGAAATGCCCTACCAAACCTTCTTTCCCTAAAAGAAAGAGGTTTTCCTCTTCTCCTGCCCATCATTCGGATGTTCCCAAGCAGGGGAAGTCTCGCCCTGGTCTGAAGAATCCAAACTCTAGCCAGGCTGAATAAGCACAGTAACCATAGGTTTCTGATTAATCTTTTTATAACTACAGTTAATTTCTTTTCCATTCAAAACTCTGCTCAGGGATGCCTGTTCTCAGGAAATCCATTTACTCTTCACTATGCTGAACTGTCAGACTATTCATGTCTATAACTTAGGGGCATGTTTACTAAACATTCCTAACGTGCGGGGCCGTGCTAGTGTGCCTGTGCCATATAAGGAGTGGGCGGTTCAGGCAGAAAATAGAAAAAAAACGGTAGTAAGCAACCGGACGTGTGCGCGTCGCGCTAATGTGCGGGGGTCGACATTAGCGCGTGGAAAGGCAAAGTGGCGCACTGCTGAATATACAAAACAACAGAGCCGTAGTACAACGGTGAAGACACTGACCAATGGTGCAGGGGCCATGGGTTCAATCCCCCAGTGTGCGCAACGACAAAGGTCAGCTGAGGCAGTAACTGTAATGATTAAAATTGTTTTAGGAGGCAAATTAATTTGGAACGGCATAAGGCGGCGCACAGTTATTTTTGGGCGGCAGAAGGCGGCGCGCTGATAGGCACAAGGCGGCGCACTGATGCACAAGCACAGGAGCAGAGCCACAGCACAATGGTTAAAACACTTACCAATGGTGCAGGGATCAGGGGTTCAACTCCTCACAATGCCCAGTGAAAAATGCCTGCTGAGGCAGTATGTATTATGTTGTGGAGTGCTGTATTTATTTTATTATTTATTATTTATTTATTTATTACAGTTGCTTATATACCGCACTATTCGGCATCAGCGCGGTTCACAGTATAACAAAATGACCAAAACACACTTCTGTTTGGTTTTACATCGAACAGGGGTATAAACTTGGATAACAGGGGGGGTTGAACTATATACATGAACTATATACATGAATTTTAATTTTATTTTGTTATCACTACTAGCAAACGCACTCTCCCAGCATGTTAACATACGGCGGCCCATAAGGCACATGTTACAGTGCACTGTTCGCCAAGGCACCCTTGAATGTCCCCTATAGGGCAGCATGTATGTTGCGACACAGGATAATGTATAGTGCACCCTATAGGGATGGCAACCATAAGGTGGCCTACAGGGCGCCCTATGAAGCACCCTCAGAGGCACCTAATGGGTATAGTAAGCTGAGGGTGGTCTTGCCGGCATAGACATATGTACAGTAAATAAAAATAAAGCTGTGGACAGCCCTACCAAAGGGCCCCACTGTGGGTTTGAACCCATGACCTCTGGCTGCATAGGCAGTGATGTAACCATTGTGCTACAGCTCCATAGCTGTAAGCAGGCTCCTGGCTGGCTGCAGATAGCCTACACGTCCCCTCACAGACAGTCTGCTGGTGTCAACAGGATAGGGTTAGGCCACCCGTACCCATGATGCACTGCACATGCAAATTAGCTGTCCGCAGATGGACACAAGATGGAGAATGCACCCCCACAGCACCTCGGCCCTGTTGGGGGAAGTGACCGGGTGCACCCACACAGCACCTTGGCCTAGTAGGGGGCACTGACCGGGTGTTTTACTGGCACAGAGTAGCCACACACCGTTACATCGTGCGGGTACTGTGCTCACCCTGAGTGTGCAATGAGGTGGCCAGGACCAGGTCAACAACACCTGCCATGGCTGATGGAGGCCAAGCGGGCGTTCCAAAGCAGTGTTAATGTGTAAGATAGCTAGTTTCTGCACAAACACCATGGATATCCCTGTCTGCCGCCATCAGGCATAGGGGGCCCCCCCCGTGGCAAACATGGTCCCCATCAAGGGATCCACACTCTACCTCCCTGCAAAGGTGGCAGTAGAGGGCAACATCAACCCCAGTCCTGCTGAGGAACACCACCACCCCCCCCCCCCCCCCCCCAGGCAGGCAGCTCCATACACAGCCATAACACAATAGCAGACAGACATAAGCCCAGGATATGGTAAGCTGCACTCCACCACCAGATATTCCCCTGCAGCAAGCCAACAGCCACTGCACCTTGCAAGCCATTATAGCAAGACATTTACCAGCTACAAACAGTCTGCTGGTTAGTCCATAATGCATGTTCCCAATGGAGATACATGCACCCAGAACTAGGCTGTCTGCATACACAGCAAGCAGATAGATCAGTGACTGGGCCCCAGAGAGAAACCCATATCTATCACATTAGAGAACTACTATACAGCACTATGGGGGGGCCTAGCCATGCTGTGGTCACTGCACAGTCAGGGTGAGCGTGATCCCCCAGAAGGACATGCTTTGGCCACCCTGTCTGTGTAGGTGGTGGCCGGACACTACAATATCCCAGCCAATGTCCCTGCCAGGGCCCTATGCCCAGTGCAGATGCATCCTGGCCACGCCACCCTGCCCTGGCTATACCCATGGTACCTTGCACCTCATTATGCACATTGGCTGGCCAATACTGGCAACAGTGCTGGCAGTGTGGGCTGTTGAAGGGGCTTGCAGCCAACACCCACTGTATAGACCAGGGGTGGGCACCTCCGGTCCTGGAGGGCCGCAGACCAGTCAGGTTTTCGGGATATCCCTAATGAACATGCATGATATATATACATTAGAGATATCCTGCCAACCTGACTGGTTTGTGGCCCTCCAGGGCTGGATTTGGAGACCCCTGCCTTACACCTCTGTCATTTAAGATCGTGAGTGGGCAAGGTACAGATGTCCTAGACATCGAAAGGGTATATAGAATGTGTCACATTCCTCCTCGATTCTCACCACCACCAAAAAGTTGTCTAATAGAAAATTTTTTGGTGGTGGTGAGAAGTGAGGAGGACTGTGACAAATTCTATCTAACCTTTTTGATGTCTTGGACATCTGCACCTTGTCCACTCACAATCTTAAATGACAGAGGTGTAAGGCAGGGGTCTCCAGATCCAGCCCTGGAGGGCCACAAACCAGTCAGGTTGGCAGGATATCTCTAATGCATATATATCTCATGCATATTCATTAGAGATATCCCGAAAACCTGACTGGTCTGCGGCCCTCCAGGACCAAGTTTGCCCACCCCTGGTATAGACAGACACACACTTCCACACCTCTGCCATCATGGTGCTACCATTGAGGGGGTAAGTAGCCTTGCCCACCAAACCAGTCCTGAGCACGGCAAGGCATGGATATGGTACGCATTACAGCTGGTGGTCACTCCCCAGGGTGGTAAACACCGTCAGAGGCCAGGCCTGGAGCATGCCCCGCAAACACCTAACAGATTGTTTGGATGGGGTCAACTAGCAGTATGTACGTAACGTATGGATATCTGCCTGCCTGTGCTCCTAGCAAACGTCTCAGAGCTGTGTACCGTATACCTCAGGTGTAGGGTGACATTGGTAAGTTATGCAAGTGCTCGTTTTGGGTGCTGCATGCACGGTCCAATGTTCTGCCTTTCCAGGAGACATTGGCCAATGGGGCCTGTGGGTGTGGGTGTGTCTGCCCTTGATGGCTGCTTTACGGCACAGATTCCCAACTCCAGTCCAGGTTTGCATCACACTGTTCGGGTTTTCCTGCTATCCCTCATGAATATGCATGGGCTACATCTACATGCCATGGGGGTGGTGCATAGATATACAGCACAGGCATGTGTATGAGTGTCAGCATGGAACCTGACTGGTGTGTGGCCCACCAGGACTGCATTTGGGTGATTCTGCTCTAGGTACTGCCCCTGTTCATGGTATCTGTGCTCAGTGGGGTAAAAGATAGATGTCTTACCATTGCATATGTCCCCGCCATGAAAGGTGTGTCCTTACTATCACTGTTTAGTTGTGGGGAAAATATGTGGGCAGGATTGGCAGTAGCCCCAGCTGGGTTTTGAACCTCTGCCCTCTGGCTCTAGAGGTAATGACTCTGTCCGCTGTACCACACTTTGGCCACAGAGATAGTGCAGCCCCTGGAGGCAGTAAGCCTGGCAGGATGGAGTCACAAACCCTGCTCTACTCATTTTTACTGTGGGCATATGCACCCTGTCTGGTGACAAACGTGCACATAAACACCAGAAATGACCACGGGAAAATGGGGGACAAAATATCACCACGCTGGGCGACAGTGGTATTAATGGGCAACCATAGCAAACACTCCGAGGAAAGCTCCAAAAACGGAAATGTTTTTCGGAAGAGTCTCCGCTCCGTAGACCCTTCCAATATTCATCTCTTTTTTCTGGAGCTTTGCTGGGTGTGTTTTGTATATTTTCCCATCACTATAACTGTTCCCCAGCTGGATTACTATTTATAATAGTTTTGTTGTGGTCATTTTCAGGTTCTATTTGCAATTTTGTTCTGTGCACATATATCACACTGCTCACGTGTTTTAGGTTTCCCCGGTGTTCCTGTACATTGCTGACGGAAATGGTTTCTCTTCCCTTTAAATGCCCTCTACCGCGAGGGTTTCACTCGCGCTAATTTTTACATGGAAATTCGGGCCCGATACTGTGCGGGGAGCCTCTCCCCTCCCACTCTCCACCCATTGACCCCGTCCCTCCGCCCCTCCGGAGCCTTCCTCCGCCCTCTTTTAGCCGTTCCACGCCTCTATCGGACATTTGCGGGCCCGCACTTGTACGGGGCCCGTTAGTGTGCCGCGTACCTGTGCGGGGGTGACACGCACGTGTGCGGGGCGTTTAACGCGTTTCTGCGCGTTTAAATGCCGCGTTGCCGTGCGCTATTTTGCGGCGCGCAGATTTGCGGACTTTAGTAAACATGCCCCTTAGAGTTTTCTACCTCTTCCTGACTAGAAGAGAGGTTTAGCAACTATCACATGATAGTTTCTCTGTACCAGCATGAATTTTTTCCTTCCAGGGACTTACCATGTGGTAAGTCCTTCTTCAGCTTCTGTCTCTACCCTCTTCGCCAGGGTTTCCCCTGTAAGAGTGGTACCATACCATTGAAAGACTTTTCTTGTCTTTCTTTTCACTGTAGAGTTTCTTTTCCTGAGTAAACTCCCTTCTTTTCTGGGCAGCTTTGCAGACAGAGACAGCTTGCTCTCTTTGTTCAGTCTGTTCTCTCTGTTTGACACAGACCGACTCTCTCTGTTGTCCAGTTCAGTAGCTGCCCATGCAGGAGTTCCAGTGCTTGACTACTGGTACTTTTCCACAAGTCCTAGTCTTGTCTTCCACCACTCCTGTCTGGCCTTAGTAGTGATTCCAAGACAGTTTTCTACATCTTTCTTGGATAATCTTTTTCACTACAGGCTTCTTACACTATCTTCTACCCTTGCCATCTCCAATCCCTGGGTTTGGCAACGTAGTGGACGTGGCTATCAGTTTTCTCCTTCAGCCAGTTCTACATCCCAGTTCTCCTGCATAATTCTCTCTGCAATCCTACTGAGAAGCTTTCCACTATGGGCCCATGCTAGAGAGCATAGAGTTTCTCTAATGGCTATCCATCATGGTTGAAAAATGCTTCCTCAGTCATCCCCTATGACTGTGAGGGTTCTCCATACCCTACTATCTTTTTAAAAAAAAAAAAAAAAAAAAAAAAAAAAAAAGGAGGGAAAAGGACATAAGCCTTCTCCACGTGAAAGTCTAAGAGTTATCCAATTCCTTAGAGAATATATTCTTTTTTCTTGCAGCTTGTACTCATGGTATCCTAATACTTCAAGGACAGCACATATTAATCTGAAAAACGCCTGATACCTCCTTTGTCCCTCACGTAGGTCAACCTGGTATCTCATTCTATGCGTTTCTGTCCTTTTACCATGCTGGAGTTCCACAGGACTCCAGACTTGCTGTTTACAGACTGATATTATCCTCTGTTTTTTCACGTAACCATCCTGGTAATTCACTGGATAGCATTCCTTTACCATCATCTCTGGGGGAAAAGATTCTCTCTATCTCATCTCTAGTAGGTTTCCCCTCCTTGTTCTTAGATGAATCTTTTCCCTTCACATCTCCATGTGAATGTCCTGATATGCATAACTCTGTCTGCTTATTGCAGGCATCTATCTTTAGACCTATATATTCAGGTATACATATCTATATATATATATATATTTACCTATATACATCTCTGTAGATGTATCTGTCTGTCAGCTAAGTGTGCATATGCTATGCCCTTTAAATCTCATTATAGATATATATATATATCTATATACCCGTATATATATATATATATACACATATCTCTACATATATGTGTGTATCTGTCCAGATACTTATTATAGGTAGATATGTATTTCCATACTTATCTCTCTGACGGTCTATACTCATAAAGGTTTTTACCTTCCTGTATGTTTCTGACAGTGGGCTTGCACAGCTTCATACTGTTCCACAGTATGTTTCGGATATTTTGCACACAACCACTGCTGTGGAACTGACAGCCCTACCGTATCCTAGGTTTACGTATCCCTGAAGCTCCATGCCCCAATGTCTTCCTACCTCTCACCAGTTAGGAAAGACATGTTGGATCTTCAATGGATTTCAGATTCAATTCCTCAAAAATCTGTCCTTTCTTGGGAGTATGGGGTTCTTCTCATACTCTTTCCTCCCTCAAGGACTAGCTCTGTTTGTCCAGATCGGTCAGTCTTCCTCTTTTGCTCCTACCTCTGAATACTTCTGTAGCCAAAAGAGTTTTCAGCTTTCCATGAAGCTTCCCACTGAAGACCTGCCGTGTTTGTGCTACCCCAATTGAATCCTGGGTTCACCTCTCACTTCCAGATGTTGACCTCCACCTTCACTCCAGTGAGGTCACCTTGAACATTATTCTACGGGATCCCCAGTAGACTCCATCAGCCTCTCTACTTCCTGCAATCCAGTAGGTGAGTGTCATATGGTCATTGTTCATTTCAATATTATGGTGATTGTTCATTTCAATATATCTTTTGATAATGATCATACATACATGGACTCCTTGAGGGTAGTCCTTTCTTAGGTTAGCTGTTTTTTCTACAGCTCCTCTCTATGCAACTCCTGCCCTCCATCCTCAGGATGCCTGGCCATATGAGGTGTAGCATGTTTTCAATCTTCAACATGTTAGGGCTCCAGGCATCTTAGCTTGGGAGTCCCCATATGTGAAGACTCATTCCTGCTTGTTCCTGGAGATAGCACAGTTACTTACCTGTAACAGGTGATCTCTGGGAACAGCAGGAATAAGTCTTCACAACCCGCCCACCTCCCTTAGGAGTTGTATTTTTATATCTATCTTTCCTTTCCTCTTTCTCTCTCTCTGTCTCAGCTATGAAACTCAACTGAGGAGAGACAGTTGGAAAGGCGGGAAGGCAGCACGCAGGCGCTGAGGGATGCTCCCAAAAGCTTTCTGATTGGATGCTGGGGAGCGTTCCCGCGCAGGCTCCGTCGGTACCGACGTACCCATATGTGAAGACTTATTCCTGCTGTTCCCAGAGATCACCTGTTACAGGTAAGTAACTGTGCTTTACCAGAGGTAGGAGTTGTCAGAAGAATCTGATGAAACTGTTTGACTGGTGACCAGATTGTTGGATTAGAGGAGAGTGCTAGAAGTTGTGCACTTGGATTTCAGCAAGGCCTTTGACACAGGTTCACATAAATTACTTATAAGTAAACTCAATGCTCTTGGTATTGGCCCTAAAGTGACTGTCTTGGCTATAAACTGGTTGAGTGGGAGGCAACAATGGACTTCACGTGGAGGAAAGGGGCACTGTCAGTTGTGTGCCATAAGAATTGTTCTTTGATCTGGTATTTTGCAACTCTGGTAAGCAATATTGCAGAAGGGCTATAGGGGGAAGATTTAGATTTTTCCAGATGATATTAAAATCTGTAACGGGGCAAACACCCCAGAAAGTTCGGAAAGCATGAGGAGAGATTAAAAAAAATGAAGGTCATGCATTTGGGTTGGGGATCATGAAGTGGAAGAAGATTGTATATGATGAATTAAAGTGGCTAAACATCTAGATATGGCAATGACAAAAGCCAGAAGGCATTTAATTGCAAAGGAGAGGAATGGCTAGCAGGAGAAGAGAGGTGATATTGTCTTTTACTAAAATATAGCACTAAATAATGGAAGGTTATCTATAGATATATTCAGGATAATTTTCAAAAGCAGGTAAATGGTGGCTGGTAAGCTACCAATATTCAAAGTCACTATACAGGTAGTGCCATGCGAAAATCAGTTTAAGCACTCCAGCACTATTCAGAGGTCCTGATTTTCAAAAGGCATTTAAACGGGTTACAGCCCAGTAAACCGTGTAAATGCCATTCCCACTTGAGTGACGAGGAAGAGGAAAGGGATGAAACTTGTCACAACACCGCCCTGGTGGTTAAAGGTGGCCAAGGCAGGTCGGGCATAAATAAAAGTAAAGTTGGGTTTGGTATGTTTCTCTTTCTAGGGCCCAAGGTTGTATAGCCCCGGTAGCATCCTGTATTACCAAAAATACCCAGAGAACAAAAGGTCATCGAGTGTAGGGAAAAATAAGGCTTTATTTCCCCTGGTTTGCACAAAGGTTCAAAGGATCGGCTTCAAACACCAACAGAAATCTCCTTACATCAGGTTACAAAAATCACAACTCAGATTCAAAACAAAAACTGTTCTTTTCACAGAAAGGTTACAAAAGCAGGCATTCCTATTTACACCGGTTTTAGTGCTCACTGGTTACACAAGCATTCTACGCTTCCAGTGATGCAATAGCTGCAATCCATGTCTTCCTCTGAAAGGGATTCTACCTCTTCCACTTGCATCGGTTTATCCAGCAAAGTATCTGAGACAAAGTCAACAGTTCCCGGCAAGCTATAGTTAGGTTTCTCACCCAAATGCTGTATGACCTCCCAGTGTTTGGAGTTTAGCGTGGGGCGTCGGCCATGAGGATTTCTACAGTGTGAATCTCTCTCTTTCTTCCCAGGGTTTACATGCACTTCCTGCAAACCTGGCTTACTTAAAAGTTTCTTATTCAATAAAAACTTTTCATACCTTTTCTTTTGAGCAGTGGGACATGTGCAGGGAGCTTCTGTCTCTTGCCCTTTCCATAGGCTGTTTCCAATACAATATGGTTTACCTTGTAACTCTTGCTTCTTTCCTGAGGATGAGGCTTGTGGCCTACTCCTAGGGAGATTCTGCCTTGCTCCAGCAATATGGCTTGGGTTCTGCCCACAGCAATCACAATGCAGCTTTTGCGTACCTGAATCTCTTAGGGGCTTGTTTACAAAGCCGCGGTAGTGGTTCGCGATCGCGATCGCAACCGCGGCACCATTGAAATCAATGGGGCCGCGGCTCCGATTACGATCGCAAACCGCTACCGCGGCTTTGTAAACAAGCCCCTTAGACCCTTTTGTAGTCTCTGTCCATTCAGGTTCCTTTGGCTTGTACCTCTTTCCTGCACTCCAGCAGTGTCTGTAGCTTCTGCAGCTCCTGCCGCTCCTTCAGCGTCTGAAGGTTCTGTAGCTTCTCTGCGGCCTTCTCTGCTGCTTCTGGCTTTAAGGCTACTTCTGCCTTTCCAGTCACTTCTGCTCAGCACAGCACTTCTTCCAGAGCTCTCACTGCTCCTACTTCTCCTCCTGCTCCTCCTGTACTCCTTGTTCCTGTCCTTGCCTCTGCTCCTGTCCTTGCCTTCCCTCCAGTCTTCTTGACTTCCTTTAAAAGGAGTTCCTGTCTTCCTGGATTGGAGGCTGGCTGGTTTTAGGTTACACCCTGTAGGGCGTGGATCCTCAGTCTTCCAGAGGTCTCTCTTGCTCCCCCTATCAGGCTCCTGTAAATACTGCAGCTTGTGCACGTCTTTTTTCAAGTTTAAAACATTTTCTTCTATGCCCTGCTGGTCTGCTGCATCACAAACTTTTGGTTCCGAATCATCAGTGTCACATGACCCAGATTTCCTCTCATCAGCCTCCTCTGAACCACACCTCATAACACAAAGTGAATTGAATGACCTTGTCAGGGATTTGGAACTATCTAAGAGTAAGGCAGAGCTGTTGGGCTCAAGACTGCAGCAGTGGAATCTCCTGTCAGGTGATGCTAGGGTTTCCATATTCCATGAACATCAAAAGGATCTTGTTACATTCTTCTTCATGGAAGGTGATCTTGTAGCTTGCAACGAAACTGTCAGGTGATGCTAGGGTTTCCATATTCCATGAACATCAAAAGGATCTTGTTACATTCTTCTTCATGGAAGGTGATCTTGTAGCTTGCAACAAAACTGATGGTCTGACGACAGCCCTCAACATCATTCATCATCCAGATGAGTGGAGACTGTTCATTGATTCATCAAAGACAAGTCTGAAAGCTGTTTTGCTGCATAAGCTGGGCCTAATGAAAAATTTTGTCAAGGCCACGGACAAAACAGAACCAGCTTTCAAGTATCTTAGTGGGAAATTTCCAAGACAAAGAGAAGCTAAGATAAAGAAAGGTATCTTTGGTGGTCCTCAGATTCATGAATGTCTTCGAGATGATGCATTTAACCATGCACTAGGTGGCAAAGAAAGGATGGCATGAAAAGCCTTCCAGTTAGTGACAAGAAGTTTTCTCGGAAACAACAAGGCAGACAACTACAGGGAGATGGTGGAAAAACTCCTCAATGCTTACAAACGTCTTGGCTGCAACATGTCACTAAAGATACATTTTTTGTACTCTCATCTTGATTTTTTTTCCACCGAACTGCAGAGCAGTGAGTGATAAGCATGGCGAGCGATTTCATCAGGACATTATAGCGATGGAGAAAAGATATCAAGGCAAAATGGAGCCCGTCAATGCTTGCAGACTATTGCTGGACAGTGGAAAGAGATACTCTATTTACAGAATACAAGAGACAAGCCAAGAAACGCCAGGTAGACACTTAGATATCTTAGAAACAGTATCTAATCAGCAGTTTTGTCATTTTTGAATTCAGCACATCAAAATCCATAAGAATTGGCAGATTTTGTCTCTGAAACAGACAATTTTTAAAAAATTGTAGACCAGTGTATTTGGAAATATTCCAACTGGTTTTTTTTTTAATGCCAATCAAGTCAGTGTTGACTCTTGGTGACCCAGCTACCTCTGTTTTTTTCTTGGCAATGTATCACTGGAAGTAGATTGCCAGCCTTTTCTTCCAAGGCAATGGAGGGTAAAGTGACTGGCTCAAGGTCACAAGGAGGGCCAGTGGGAATTGAACCCTTGATCTTCTGGGCAGTTGCTCTAACCACTAGGCCACTCCTCCATTCCAATGGTATGTCATCATAATATTTTAATAGTATGTTCAAAGATATACAAAAAAAAAAAAAAAGATGTCTGTGTGATGTAGACATTGAGTCCGATTCAGGTAGGGGCATGTCCAGGCCATCCGGATAGCCCTAAGCAAGACAGGCACATTTGGACCAGATTCTGGACCCTGGGAGCAAATCTTTCCCACAGTAACCAGAATTCAGCCAGAGGACAGCCCAGTGTGTCCCTGCTGCCTGTGGAGATGGCCTCCCCTCAGATGTCTCAACAAATAGGGGTGTCCTACATGGAGTGGTGGGTTCACCCCTAAACAAAGACATGGAGAGGGGTGGCCTACACCTACTTGTAGAAATGGACAGGTAAAAGGGATACCAGAATCCCCAATATGTAATTGAAGATGGATGAATTTCTTGATACAGAATGTGTTTAGAAGTTTGTCTTTTCACCTACTTCCTCTTAAATAGAATAGGATGTCATGATCATGAGTTCTGTGTAACTGTCTTTAAAATAGTTTGAGAACATTGTTAACGCAAGCATAAAGAGTAAGCATAGGCTATGAACTGCGCAACCATAGTTCATTGTACAGTCAACTATAGGTCCCTGCTGACACAACATAATTTTTTGCAACTTTGCAATTATAAATAATTTTGTCATAATCAAGTAAATTTCATCTAATATACTGTAATCAGCTCTTGCTCTGTAAAAAGAACTCTAGCGACACGTTTATGCTTAATGATTGTGTTACTTCCCCTTTTCTCTTCAATAAAAAGAGCTTTTCAGGAGGAAGAATTTGAATCCAACAGACGTGGAACTGTGCTGCGTCCATAGACCGTCTGTTGTTTTCCTTCTGAGCTCAGATAAAGTAGCAGGGCAGATGGAGGGACTACAAGGGTAGCATCGAAAATCGCTGCTATCCGTGTAGCCTCTGCGGCTGCCGGGTCGTCCAGGCTAACCCCGGATTTTCACTTCCGCCGCTGGGAATATTGGGCTCGACATTTTTTTTGGGAACTGAAATTCATCTAGTATGCTATTTTGTATGCTATTTGCGAATATAGTAAAAGTATATACCAGTCTGCTGATCAGAGGGTCTGCTTACAAACATTGGGTGTAGAGCAGAGGGCCCAGGGAGAAAGACCGTCCACTGCACAGTTGTGGGGTCCACCGCTTAAATTTATTATATAAGTTGCTCCTGTTTATAGGTTGTGCCATAGTTTCTAGATGTAAAAAAAAATGTGACTTATAATCTGGGAAATATGGTAGGTATCTGACACTAGGTAGCACATTTCGCTCCAAAATAGGTTGGTAGTCCTCTGACTTCATTATTCCAGGCCTTCAGTTCCTGAGGCAGCAAAACAGCCCTACAACATTTCCACTATATTTAACTGCAGGAGCGGTGTTTTTTTCCATATAAGGTTAATTTCTTTGCTGGTCTGCATTGCCAAAGAGCTCAAGTTTGGTTTCATCTGTCCACAAGACATTTTCCCAGAATGATTGTGGTTTCTCAAGGAGGGTTTCAGCAAAGATCAGGCGTGCCTTTTTATGCTGGTCTTCACATAAGAACATAAGAAATGCCATACTGGGTCAGACCAAGGTCAATCAAGTCCAGTATCCTGTTTCCAACAGTGGCCAGTCCAGGTGACAAGTACCTGACAGGTTCCTTCTTTAATCATGGTTTATGGACCTTTCCTCCAGGAACCTGTCCAAACCTTTTTTAAACTTGCCTACACTAACAGCCTTTACTACATCCCCTGGTAACAAATTCCAGAGTTTGAACAAGTCTTGAATGAAAAAATATTTTCTCTTATTAGTCTTAAATGGATTACCTTGTAACTTCATTGTGTGTCTCTTAGTCTTTTTACTTTTTGATGGTGTAAACAACCGATCTACATTTACCCATTCCAGTCCATTCATTAATTTTTTAATTTATAGAAATCTTTTTATTGAACATCACCAACAAATACATTATCTTTGAAAATTATTACATATTCATATGTTCCAAACCAAAAATCTCTCTTAACAATATTATAAGTTTTATTCATTTTCCATTTTCTGCCCCCACCTTCCCCCCAACCAATCTGCTGTACTTCCGAATAGGCTCAGGGATGAATCTCTGGAATGTGGTGAGTACTCTAACACCATACTCCATCTCCCTGTGACCAACCTAACATTTACCTCCACTTCCATATAACAGCCTATACCTCCCACTTCCCCACCTCTCCCCTCCCTCCGGATGTTCCGTAGATGGTCCTCCGCGCCTACAAGCCAGAGGTCCATTTCCTTGCTGAGGCACGCCCCCTTGATCCTCTTCTCCTCATCAAAGCACCTCCTATTGGAACACACCTGCCCTCAACCACTCAAGAGTTCATTCCGGGCTAGTAGTGAAAGGGCATCGACATAGCCACTCCACAGTGCTAGAAACTTAGCCCACCCCTCGAGACTATCTTTAGCAGTCATGCATTCCATTAACATCAAATGATGGAAGCCATTACGGCATTCCCAGTAGGTGGATGCTGTGTCCTTCCTCCAGTGCCGCAACACCAATTGTTTCCTAATCAGACAGGCCTTCCATGCCAGGAGATGGGCCCAATGTCCTTTCGGGTGAGCCAGAGGCAATTCATCTAACACAATGCATGCAGCTGTCCATTTCACTGGCTGTCCCTACAAAGTCTCCACATATCTTTGTATCTGGGACCAGTAGCATTTTATTCCCTTACAAATCCACCACATATGGCCCAATTCAGCCATTACTGTGCCACAGCATGGACAGTCACTACTTTGGCCCCCCTCAGCTTTCTCTTTTCCAGGTTGAAGAGCACTAACCTTTTAAGCCTTTCCTCATAGGGGTATACTTCTATTCCCTTTATCATTTTGATGGCTCTTCTCTGTACCTTTTCTAATTCTGCTATATCCTTTTTAAGATATGGCAACCAGAATTGCACACAATATTCAAGGTGCAATCACACCATGGAATGATACAGAGGCATTATAATATCTCCAGGAACAAGCAGGAATGAGTCTTCACATATGGGTATCGTCGGTACCGACGGAGCCTGCGCGGGAACGCTCCCCAGCGTCCAAAAGGAAAGCTTTTGGGAGCATCCCACAGTGCCTGCGCGCTGCCTTCCCGCCTTTCCCAACCGCCTCTCTCCAGTTCTTCTTTTCCGCGGAGCCAGCAGGTCGTGTTCCTGTCACCGCTGAAGAAGTTCTTTATTTTTCTTTATTTCTTTGGTCGCGCGTCTGCCTTCTTCGACATCGGACCGGTACCGCCGGTGTTTTCTTTCTTTCTTCATAAAAAAAAAAAAAAATTACCGTTTCCCACTTCTGTGCATATTTTCTTTCTGGTCCTTAGGCCTAGGGAAAAATTTTCCTCATGGAAAAGCCCGCTTCCGGGTTTAAAAAGTGCACGAAGTGCAGCGGCACTATTTCTATCACTGACACCCATGACTGGTGTCTAAAATGTTTGGGTCCTGACCACTCCGTCACGGATTGTGAGTCCTGTTCCATGATGTCTAAAAGAGGTCGACAGAATCGAGCGTCCACGCTCAGTACCCTGTTTCTCTCTGATGCAGCTTCGGTGGCATCGACGTCTTCCAGGGCTTCTTCTTCCTCCCATGGATCTCAGGTAACCAAACATAAGTCCAGCCGGTCCTCGAAGGGTAGATCTCCCTCCAAGTATCGAGATGCCTCCGGGCTTGCTCTCAAGGATTCCGCACCGGCAAAATTACCCCAGCGGGAGGCTCCGGCTTCCAAAGCTTTACCTATGGGGTCACAGGTTGACATCGATGGCACGGCCTCGACCGATCACCTGTTGCCATGTTCTGGGGTACCGGTGGGTTCCACTGGTACCGACATCCAGACATTGGTGGCGTCGATGGATCAGAATATTCTGACCATTGTAACAGGGTAGACCCTGTACAGACAGAGGAAATGCAGGCCAGCACAAGTGAAAACAGAAAAAGTGACAGGGTAAACAAGAAAGTGTCAGATAGTTACCCTGAGCAACGCAGGAACACGTGCAAAAGCTCAATCAGGACACACCCAGCTAGCACAGGAAGGGAATTCACTTCACCTGACAGGGTTCAGCTAACTAAGGGTGGAGCAAGCGAACGTGGGTTTAAAACAAGCTCTCAGACATTCAGAGACAGTTTAGGATCCGGATTAGGATCAGGAGTAAGGCAAAGCCAGGAGCTGGTGCCGGAGCTGAGAGAGAGAGAGAGAGAGAAGCCGTGGCAGCCAAGGACACACTTGGAGAAAATACAGAGAGGGCAGCTAAAGCCCCGGGAAGCATGGCACAGGTATGAGAATGCAAGAGAGAGTGATAAGGAAACTCTGCAGCAATTAGAGTGCCCATATGAAGGTCAGAGGGAACCCGAGGACCTGAATAAATCAGAAAGATATCCACAGCCAAATAGTGTGTATGAGCAAGAGAAATGCCAGAAGACTGCAGTTGCAGGTTACAGGGAAAAGAGTGAATGCAAGAGAGATTTGCCGTGTGGAAAAAGACAACCCTGGACGTATGGGAATAAGCATACAAGGTCTCATTATCTAGAGGCTGAAAATATCCCTCTTTCTGGTCTTAAAAGCCCCAAAGAGAAAAGCTTTTACTTAACAGATAAAGCTGAAGAGTTTTGTAATTGTAAGCCCACAGCTCCGTGTGAAACTCCGTCACGAGCACTCAGATTCAGCTCAGCTGGGTTACAAAAGGGAAACCTGGATAGGTTGGAAAGTTCCCTTAATTATCCCACGAGCAGAGCAAGTAAGGGGCTAAGCTCTACTCAAAAGTACCAGCAGGGGCAGTGCCTGGGAAATCTCTATTCCAGTATATATGGTAATGCCCAGAGAGGCTCTAGCCCGGTGAAAGAAAAGAACTTCCTGGTTGACGTGCTTAGGCAGCAAGTCTCTCATAGTACTCCCAAAGTACAGAATGAATATACCAGTCAACCAGAGATGATGGAATACCAGAATGCTGAGGAGAATGATACACAGGAATTAATGGATTGTTCTTTATCATTAATTGAACCTGAATTTTCCCTGAGATAAGGAAAGTAACTTGGTGTCTTAACTTCAGTAATACAGCAACAAACCTGTAACTCTCTCTTTCGAGGCAGAACAGAGGTATGCTCTACTCATAGCTACCGGGGAGAGAACCTTACAGCAATACTTAAGCTTTTTGTTCTTTTGTTTATTTCTCCTTTAAAAGCTGAAGAA
The DNA here is from genome assembly GCA_033557465.1 of Ichthyophis bannanicus. NCBI lineage: Eukaryota > Metazoa > Chordata > Amphibia > Gymnophiona > Ichthyophiidae > Ichthyophis > Ichthyophis bannanicus. Next base: position 417,916,345 of record CM066034.1, read on the forward strand.
AGCAAGTTATGTTTACATTTGTTATTGTACATAAGATGTCCAAGCAAAGCATATAATTTATGTTCCTTGAAGATAAAATACCCTCAATGGGACGGGGAATAAAAACTCTTTGATTTGAAGAAAGAAGTGTTTGCGTTTATATTCATAAAGGCACAACTACCACCCTCCAGGGGCCTTGCAATACAGGAGGCTACCGCTTGGCCAGAGGGGATGTGACACCATGCAGCGTGCCATTACGGCATTCATACAAGCTGCGACACCTCCGGTACTGCAACAAACTTCGTTGTCGGTACCGGTTCTGGCACCGGCACCGATATCGGTTCCGGTGCCGGTACCGATTGCATCAACATCGGCTTTGGTGTTGACTGCAACGGTACCCTGTTCTCTGATGCCCATCGGTACCGAATCGGTACCAATCACTCCCGATGTCGATACCACTCGGTACGCGTATCGGGCTCTGCAGGAGCATCCAGACAGGCGATACTTCGATTCCTCCGAAGACTCTGATGAATCAGAGGCTTCTGTCGAAGCATCGGTACTCCTTCCTCAGGAGCCCTCTTCTCCAAAAAGAAGAATGTCTCCTCCAGAAGACTTGTCTTTTCAAGACTTCATTAGGGACGTGGCCAGGGTCCTCTCCATTTCAGTGGCCCCTGAGGTAGAGCCTAGAGCCAAAAAATTGGATATTTTACAATATCCTAAGCCTCCTAAAGAGGCAGCTACTTTACCAATTCATGAGATCCTTTATGATCACATGTTGGGCATATGGGAGACTCCTCTCACCACCTCCCCTCATTCTCGTAGGTTGGACACTATGTACCGTGTTCCTCCTTGTCCTGGCTTTCATAAGACTCAGCTTCCTCGCCACTCTATTGTGGTGGAGTCTGCTATGAAAAAGATAAAGAGTGCAAAAAGGCACTCATCTAATCCTCCAGGAAGAGAATGCAGAACCTTAGATGCTTTTGGCAGGAGATTTTTTCCAGGCCAATATGCTTGCTGCCAGAATCAACTCCTATAGTCTCTATATGGGGATGTTTCTAAAAGAAGTTACAGATCATCTGCAAACTTTATCTCCTTTTATTTCAGAAGATAAAAGGGAGGAGTTTCTCACCTGGCTTAAACATGCCCAGGATGTTTCCAAATTTTCCAACCGTGCAGCCTTTGACTCTTTTGAGTGTGCCAGCAGAGCCTCGGCTATTGTCATAGGTGCACGCAGAGTTGCCTGGTTGCAAGCTTCTGATTTGGAACCTTGGGTTCAGGATGAACTAGGAAATCTTCCTTGTACAGGTGAAAACCTTTTTGGCAAGGATTGGCAAGCAAAGGCCACTCAGATGGATGCTGAGAATTCTGCCTTAGATAGACTTTCAAAGTCTACTTCTGCTCCTGTTAGAAAAAGGTTGTTCAAAAAGGCTTTCTTTCCAAAAAAGGGGAAATATTATCCTGTTTATGGTCAGCAGGCATCTTCTGCAGGTCGTTTTGCTGCAAAGCATCAGCAACAACCTAAACAAGCCAAGCCTAAGGCTGCAAGGACTGCTATGGCCCAACAGCCTCAGCCTCCTCAGGGCCTTTGACTTACAGCTAGAGAACGTAGCCTTTCTGGCTCTAGAAGGACCAGAGCCTCTCACCATTCCAGGAAGGTTGGCTCACTTTGCTCCCAGATGGGAACAAATCACAGCAGAGCAATGGACCCTCTCCATCATAAGGAAGGGGTACAAGCTTCATTTCTTAAACCTTCCTCCTCACACCATGGTGAGACAGTTCAATTCTCCAACATCTCTCCTCGACCTTCTGGGTCAGGAGATTGCTACCCTTCTTGCCCAAAGGGCAATAGAAGAAGTACCCCTTCTTCAACAGGGCTCAGGGTTCTACTCCCCCTATTTTCTTATCCCAAAGAAAACAGGGGGCTACAGACCCATATTAGATCTCAGAGAATTGAACAAGTTTCTATGCAAGGAGAAATTCAAGATGATTTCTCTCGGTGCTCTCCTTCCATACCTTCAGAGTCAGGATTGGCTTTGTTCTCTAGATCTCAAGGATGCGTACACCCATGTCCTCATCCATCCAACACACAGAAGGTTCCTTTATCAAGGAAAGCACTACCAATACAGAGTGCTTCCTTTCGGTCTGGCCTCTGCACCAAGAGTGTTCACAAAATGCATGGCAGTAGTAGCTGCATTTCTACGCACTCTAGGAATATTTGTATTCCCATATCTGGACGACTGGCTCATCCGAGCTCCATCCCAGTCAGAGGCCCAGGCTTCCCTAGCCTGCCCAAGGTGTGTTCTTCAGTATCTGGGACTTGTAATAAACATCCCAAAATCCCATCTCACCCCTACTCAGTCATTAGAGTTCATAGGGGCCTTGATGGATACCACAACTGCAAGGGCCTATCTTCCCCAGGCCCGTTGCCTGCGCTTGGTGCAGTTAGCCTCACAAATTCAGTTAAAGTCCCATTTAACTGCTCGAGAGATGTTACAACTGTTAGGCCACATGGCATCCACCGTGCATGTGGTTCCTTACGCTCGCCTTCACATGAGGGCAGCTCAGTGGACTCTGTCCACCCAATGGACCCAGGCATCAGGGTGCCTGTCAGACAAAATAGCAACCTCCAGTCGCCTCTTTTGGTCTCTCCAGTGGTGGAAGTCCACTCAAAATCTGTTGCTGGGGTCCCCCTTTCAACAGTTGCTACCTCAAGCAACCCTTACAACAGATGCCTCTCCAAGGGGTTGGGGAGCTCATCTACAAGATCTCTCCACCCAGGGCATCTGGTCTCCACAGGAGACATCTCTACATATCAACCTTTTGGAGCTCAGAGCAATTTTTCTAGCTCTCAGAGTCTTCCACACCCTGCTCAGCTACAAGACAGTCCTCATCCACACGGACAACCAAGTAGCCATGTTCTATGTGAACAAGCAGGGCGGGACTGGCTCTCAGTCACTTTGCAACGAAGCTCTGAGATTGTGGGCCTTCGCCAGAGAGCATCAAATTCATCTCATGGCAGTGTATCTTCCAGGGGTTCAAAACTCTTGGGCAGACAGACTCAGTCGAGTTCTGCTTCCACACGAATGGTCCCTCCATGGGGAACAGATAGCCAGGATCTTTCGAATTTGGGGAACCCCGGACATAGACCTGTTTTCAAGTCCGTGGAATGCCAAACTTCCCCGGTTCTGTTCCAGGATTCCGTGTCAGGGAGTTCAGGCCAGGGATGCCTTCCTCTTTCATTGAGGGCAAGACTTCCTCTATGCCTTTCCACCCATTCCCCTAATTCCCAAGACACTGTTCAAGCTTCAGAGAGACAAGGGGTCTATGATCCTCATAGCACCACGTTGGCCACGCCAAGTGTGGTACCCTCTACTTCTGCATCTCTCTCAAGCTCCCTCCTTGGACTTGGGATCTGCTCCAGACCTCCTGTCCCAGGAGGAGGGAACGTTGTGGCACCCAAATCCCCAGTCTCTTCATCTCAGGGCCTTGTTGCTGAAGGCCTAGACCTTCAAGATTTGCATCTTTCTCAGCAGGTGAAGGATATCCTTCATGCTTCCAGAAAGTCTTCCACTAGACGTTCCTATGCTTTTAAATGGAAAAGGTTTACCATTTGGTGTGCAATACCTCTGAATTCTTTACTAGAGTATTTGCTGCATTTATCCCATGCAGGCCTTAAAACGAATTCAGTAAGAGTCCATTTGAGTGCTATTGCAGCATCCCTTAAGCCTCTCAATGGACAGCCTACTTCCTCTCATGCTCTTATTGCAAGATTCATGAGAGGCCTTCTTTTAACTAAACCTCCCATTAGACCACCTCCAGTGGCATGGGACTTGAATTTGGTTCTTGGCCAGCTTATGCAGCCACCCTTTGAACCCTTAGCCACTACCTCCTTGAAATTCCTTTCCTGGAAGGTGTCACGCACCTACTTACCCCCGAAGGCAAAGGACCTGGGGTTTCAGTGAGGCCTCTTCTTAAGTAGCAGGGACAACTAGTGCCCCTTGGGAGTTGAAGTCCCACTAGCTATTCAATAAAAAGAGTGTAGTCGTGGACGAGTAGCTAGGCTGATAAAGAGGTATTTTATTTCCCTTCCCGGGAGAACTTCTGCAGTCAGGAATCACAAAGGAAAATAAACCATGCTTCTGGTATAACACAAAATGGAACTACAAAAATTACAAAGGAATGCTTCTTTTCAGCTTAAGGAGAACAAAAAAAAGTGCAAAACAAGCCTTGTACCTTACAACAGCTGTGAATTGAAATCTGTTCTCTTAAACAGATTTCCCTTCTGCACACTTCAGCAGAGAGAGGTCACATTATCCGCAAATACAAGTGTACAATCCATTTGGAAACCCTCTGAGTTTTCCACACAGTAATCACAGTCCATGGCCTCATGAGCTTCCCTGCAATTCACTTCTGTGGGATTGAAACTTACACCAGTATTCAAAAATCCCTCCTCTCTCTGGCAAGGGCTTCTCTCTTCCTCACTATTAAAGTGGAAGGGAAAGTTATCATGCAGTGTAGACTTTCCCTCTAGAGGGCCATACACTTCAGGACAAGCGTATGTAAAATCCTGCTTTTCAAGTGCCCCTCTACTCCAGGGAATTGGCCTTTCTTCAGGCTGGCCTCTGCCGGAACGTTGGTAGCTGGGAAGCTGAAAATAGCCTTTCTCCCTCGAAAGCTTTTCACTTCCCCTTACAGGACGTGCTTCTTTGAGCCTGGAAATCTCCCTTGGACCAGAGCTTCTATTCCCCAGGTACCTGCTCTCATGGAAATTCCCTCTCACAGCTTCTCTCCGTTTGCTGGTAGGAATCCCTCTGTGTCCCCAACGACCGGACTCTGGTTCAGTGCAGCCCAACTCTCTGGCACTAACCTCGGGTATTCCCTCTTGGGCAAACTCCTCTGAGATGCTGCTGGAATCGCCATCTGAAGTTCTCAGGTATGTGTCCTGGTTAGCTTTCCTGTTAGTTCTCTGAATAGCTCTGTTGTCCGCTCTCCCGTGTGTTCTGTCTCTGCTCAAGACTGACTCTATTTTAAGTGCGTCATTCTTTCTCATAAGCTCAAGTCTCTGCAGCTGTTCCTGCTCCTCTAATGAGCTATGAGGTAATGCTTTGCTGGGGCGTTTACCTACACCCGGTGCTAGTGTTTTGGTTGGTTGCCTATAGCAACCCCTAGCCATGTGCTTTGAGCTGCCCATTTTAAAACTGCTCTGCACATTTTCTTCTGTTTCCATAGGCACTATTTGCCTTACGCCATGACAGATCCCCCCCCCCCCCTTAAAATATTACGGGCTGCAGATTTTTCCTGACAGCCCGGAATTTCCTTATGGGACCTATCTCGGTGTACTACAGTAACCAGGCTGGCAGTGGCAGACCTGTCCTTCTACAGCTTTAGTACATTCACGTGATAGATCTGTTGGCGGCCCCTCTCGTTTTCCACCCAATAGGATACTGGGCCCACCTTCTCTACCACTGTACCAGGGCCCTTCCACCTGGACTCGAATTTCGGTCCGGGGTCGGATACTTGAATAAGTACTTTGTCCCCTATACTTAGCTGCCTCGGTCTAGTGCCCTTATCGTAATAATATTTTTGCTTACGTTTGCTGGCCTGCAGGTTTTCAATAGAGGCCTTGGATGTCCTCTCTAGGCGTTGTCTTAAATCTTTTAGAAATTGGGGCACCCCAATCTCTTGCACGTTCGGCTCCACCCATTGCTCCTGTAGGATGTCCAAGATTCCTCTTGGAACGCGGCCGAACAGCAACTCGTAGGGAGATGCCCCCAGGGACGCCTGTATGCGCTCCCTGCATGCATATAACGTGAATGGGAGCAACGTATCCCATTCAGTCATTTCCCCCGCCTTCAAACCTCTGTGTAGCAGTTGCTTAATAGACTGATTCATACGCTCCACGAGCCCGTTAGACTGTGGATGGTATGCTGATGTCCGTATATGTCGGATGCCGAAGGCTTCCCAGACCATAGCTAGATGTTTGGATAGGAAGTTACTGCCCTGATCAGTTAGCACTTCTCTGGGAAAACCTACTTCGCAGAAAAGTTTGACCTGTTCTAAGGCCACTACTCTGGCGGATGTGTTTCTTAAGGGGATGGCCCAAGGAAACCGCGTGGCATGGTCAACTATGACCAAGATATACTTAAAACCCCTCGGTGTCTTTACCATAGGTCCTATTATGTCAACTCCCATTCGGCTTATGGGAGCCGCTATGGTGGGAGTTGGCACCATGGGTACTGCCTTAGGCTTTATAGCTGTCACTCTTTGGCAGCTAGGGCTTGATTCGCAATACTGCCGGGTCTCCTTAAAGACCCCAGGCCAATAAAATCTAGCTAAGATTTGGTCCAGCGTCCCCTGGATCCCCTTGTGACAACTCACTGGGTGGTCATGGGCTAACCTTAACACACTAGCTTTAAATGTTGTGGGTACAACTAGCTGCTTGCGTATGGCATCATTGTGGGGATTTACACATTCTCTATATAAGAGATCATTCTCCAGGAAAAATCGAGGTAGGGTCAGTCTGGTTTCCTCAGCCCACTCAAACGCCCTTTTAAGAGCTGGGTCAGCTCTCTGCTCCATGGGGAATGACGGAAATTGTTTTGACTACCTCTGCCGGTACCCAGGGCAGCCCTACAGCATCTTCTAACTCGGCCCTTCCCTGGGTCCTAGAGTATCTCTCCCTACGTTTCCTGGGTTTATCCTTTTTCCCTTCTTTAACAGGGGGATGTATTAAATCATCATGTATAGGAAGAGTAGCTAGCCCTTCCTCGTCTGGCTCTTCCCTTTGAGAATTTTCCTCCCCTTCAGGTTCCTCAGTGTTTTCTGCTGACTCTTCTCCCCTCCCAGAGGGTCCCGCTTGAGAGCGAGTGGATACTAAGCCTAACTTGGTACCAAAGTCTTTTCCCAACTCTTCATAAAAGGGAGGCCAATCCTTCCCCAGTACAACATCTTCTGGTAATTTTGGGACTACGGCCACCTTCATCTCTCTAATGGTGCCCAACCCTTGTACTGATACATTGTGTAGGGGATAAGGGACAAATGCGCCGTGCATGCACTTGACACGTACTTGGTCTTCTGCTTGATTCGGGGGCGACTGGCGGTGCCCCTCGATGGCTTCCCAGAGCTCCCTTGAAATCATGCTCTGGTCAGCCCCCGAGTCAAGTAGAGCCAGTGTATGAACACCTTCCACTTGAACCTGGATAAGGAATTCGTCCTGATCTGTCTCCTCTGTTCCTGTCACCAGGACTGTTCTTTCTGTGCAGGATCTCTGAAAATGTCCTTTCTTCCCACAACTGAAACATTTACCTTTAGGTACAGATAAGACATTATTACTATCAGAGTCATTCACATTAGACATTTCAGGCTTATACAGTTTATCATACAAACATTTTCCTTTTCTGCTACCATCTTTCTTACCAGCTGCTGGCCAGATACCTTGCCCTGAGGTGTCAGTCCTCTCTGCGGCGAAATACTGCTCCGCAAGAGTGGTTGCCTCCTCCGAGGTTTGGCAGTGCTGGAGTGTCAGAAAAGTTTTTACACCGCTGGGAACAGTCTGCATGAATTGCTCCAGCACAATTCTATCGAGGACTGTTTCCAGGGTACTTCCCTCTGCCAGTAACCATTTTCTGGCTAAACTTTTCAGTCGCTGCGCCAGGGCCTTAGGGGTCTCCTGAGGCTTAATTACTGCCTCCCTGAACATTCTGTGGTAATGTAGAGGTGTGAGCCCCAACCTATCTTTTACTGCTTTTTTAACCTCTATATAATTAGAAGCTAAATCAGCCGGCATAGCTTTATAAGCCGAAAGGGCCTCGCCAGTGAGCGAAATGGCAAACCTGGTTGCCCACTGCTCCTCTGGCCATTTCAGAGCTGTAGCTATCCGCTCAAAAGCGTCAAGATAGTCATCTAAATTGTCATGCGGCTTTAATTGTCCCATTGAAAAAGCACCATACGAACTCAGTCCTGATCCTTGGAATACCATGGGGACGTCTGCTGTGGCATCTAGCGGCTTCTTTAAAAGCGCGTCCATGGTCTCCATCAAGGGCTTTTGTTGTTCCTGTATGGTCTGCGTAGTCTGCTCCTGGAGATAGCGAATAAGCTCCATCTGCTTGTCCCACTGTGTCTTCATCCAGTGTATTACATCCTGTGGCTCCATTCTCAGCCTCGATGTACCTGTAGAGAGAGAAAGACAAAACAAAAAAACCCAAGTGCGATACCGCAACTTCCTTTTTTTTTTTTTCCTTCCACCGTCTATTTCTCTGCCCACCAGTGCACCCTCTCTCACTTTTGTCCTCCCCACTTATGACTAGGTAACTTTTACCTGAGCCTTCATGTAGGGTTCAGCTTGTGAGAAAGTTTTTCTGGGTCCAGCACCTGGCAGCAGGAATCTTCCAGATGGCTCTCCCTCTCTGGAAAACAGTCTTCTCCAGCAGACAGTAGTTCTTTGTGCAGTCCTTTTGAATCCTTATGCAAAAATCCAAAAACGTCGCCAATTGTCACGCACCTACTTACCCCCGAAGGCAAAGGACCTGGGGTTTCAGTGAGGCCTCTTTTTAAGTAGCAGGGACAACTAGTGCCCCTTGGGAGTTGAAGTCCCACTAGCTATTCAATAAAAAGAGTGTAGTCGTGGACGAGTAGCTAGGCTGATAAAGAGGTATTTTATTTCCCTTCCCGGGAGAACTTCTGCAGTCAGGAATCACATAGGAAAATAAACCATGCTTCTGGTGTAACACAAAATGGAACTACAAAAATTACAAAGGAATGCTTCTTTTCAGCTTAAGGAGAACAAAAAAAAGTGCAAAACAAGCCTTGTACCTTACAACAGCTGTGAATTGAAATCTGTTCTCTTAAACAGATTTCCCTTCTGCACACTTCAGCAGAGAGAGGTCACATTATCCGCAAATACAAGTGTACAATCCATTTGGAAACCCTCTGAGTTTTCCACACAGTAATCACAGTCCATGGCCTCATGAGCTTCCCTGCAATTCACTTCTGTGGGATTGGAACTTACACCAGTATTCAAAAATCCCTCCTCTCTCTGGCAAGGGCTTCTCTCTTCCTCACTATTAAAGTGGAAGGGAAAGTTACCATGCAGTGTAGACTTTCCCTCTAGAGGGCCATACACTTCAGGACAAGCGTATGTAAAATCCTGCTTTTCAAGTGCCCCTCTACTCCAGGGAATTGGCCTTTCTTCAGGCTGGCCTCTGCCGGAACGTTGGTAGCTGGGAAGCTGAAAATAGCCTTTCTCCCTCGAAAGCTTTTCACTTCCCCTTACAGGATGTGCTTCTTTGAGCCTGGAAATCTCCCTTGGACCAGAGCTTCTATTCCCCAGGTACCTGCTCTCCGGGAACAGCAGGAATTTAGTCCTCACATATGGGTATCGTCGGTACCAACGGAGCCCGCACAGGAACGCTCCCCAGCGTCCAATCAGAACGCTTTTGGGAGCATCCCACAGTGCCTGCGTGCTGCCTTCCCACCTTTCCCAACTGCCTCTCTCCAGTTGAGTTTTAAAGCTGAGACAAAGAGAGAGAGAGGGAAAGGAAAGAGATAGAGAGATACAACTCCTAGGGGAGGTGGGTGGGTTGTGAGGACTATAAAATATAGAATGAAAATCATCAGAAGACTAAGGGGCTTGTTTACAAAGCCGCGGTAGTGGTTCGCGATCGCGATCGCAGCCGCGGCCCCATTGAAATCAATGGGGCCGCGGCTCCGATTACGATCGCAAACCGCTACCGCGGCTTTGTAAACAAGCCCCTAAGACTAAGGCCGCTTCTGAGAGAGCTTTCTCGTTTGCTGCGACTTCCATCTGGAACTCCCTACCTAATGATCTGAGAGCAGCTCAGGACATCAAAAACTTTAGAAAACAACTGAAAACAGTTTTGTTTACGGAGCACTACGGTCATGCAATCAACTAATTAATTTTTAAGAAAGCAATTATTTATATATACATTGTACAATAGCTCACTTTATAGTATAGCTCACAATATATATAGTGCACCTTTTCCCAAGACATTTAATCATATATTTACAAACTATGTATATATTATCACAGATTTTTTCACTATTACTAATTTTCTCTTTTGTTAAACCGCTTTGATTGTATGATAAGGCGGTATAAAAATCCAATTAAATAAATAAAATAAAATAAATAAATAAATTCCTGCTGTTCCCGGAGATCACCTGTTACAGGTGAGTAACTATGCTATCTCCAGGAACAAGCAGGAATGTAGTCATCACATATGGGGACTCCCTAGCTTTAGGTGCCAGGGAGAGACCCCAGAAGTTGTGTGTCCCTAAAAAGGGCTCCACGTCCCCCCATGGATCTCTGGCATCCTACCAGGGATGGTGGGCAGGAGTTGATTAGGTATGGAACAGGTGTTTGAGAACAGCCTGATCAAACAAGGCATCCCGGCGGGAGTCCTTGTCCAAGCAGTAATGGGCTGTGAAGGTATGAACCGAGGCCCAAGTGGCTGCTCGACAGATATCGTCAATAGACACAGAGTGCATATAAGCCATTGAGGCTGCCATGGCTCTCACATTGTGAGCTGTGACATGGCCCTCCAGAGAAAGGTTCTTACTCTGATAGGCGAAGGAAATACACTGAGCAATCCAGTTAGATAGTGTTCTTTTGGAGATTGGAAGTCCCAAATGAGAAGGATCAAAAGCAACAAAGAGTTGAGAGGACTTCCTATGTTGCTGTGTTCTTTGTAAGTAAAAAGCTGGAGCTCTTTTACAGTCCAAGGTATGAAGATTCCTTTCTGCATTTGATGCATGAGGTCCTGGAAAAAAGACAGGTAGGTAGACCTCTTGGTTTAGATGAAAAGGCGAGACCACCTTAGGCATAAAGTGTGGATGAGTCCTAAGGACTACCTTGTCATGGTGGAACCTTGTATAAGGTGGATTAGCTACTAGCGCTTGCAACTCACTAATGCGGCGTGCTGATGTGATTGCAATGAGAAAGATAACCTTCCAAGAAAGGAATTTTAAGGAGGTTGTAGCTAAAGGTTCAAACGGTGGCTTCATGAGCTGCCCAAGAACCAGGTTTAAGTCCCATGCCACCGGAGGTAGTCTAATGGGAGGCTTAGTTAGAAGGAGGCCTCTCATAAATCTTGCTATGAGAGGATGAGAGGAAATAGGTTGTCCATTTAGAGGTTTAAGAGAAGCTGCAATAGCACTCAAATGGACTCTTACTGAATTTGTCTTAAGGCCTGCATTAGATAAAATGGAGGAGATACTTCAGCAAAGACTGCAGAGGTATCTCAAGGGGGTTAAGACCCTTTTCCGAACACCAAATAGTAAACCTTTTCCACTTGAAAGCATAAGAGCGTCTAGTGGAAGGTTTTCTGGAAGCATAAAGAACATCTTTCACTTGTTGAGAAAGATTAAGGTCTTGGAGATCTAGGCCTTCAGCAACCAAGCCCTGAGATGCAGAAACTGGGGATTGGGATGCCATAACATTCCGTTCTCCTGAGATAGGAGATCTGGAGAAGACCCTAACTCCAGGGAGGGAGCTTGAGAGAGATGTAGAAGCAGAGGGTACCACACTTGCCGTGGCCAATGTGGTGCTATGAGAATCAGGTGGCCTCTGTCTCTTTGAAGCTTGAAGAGGGTTTTGGGAATTAGGGGAATGGGTGGAAAGGCATACAGGACGTTTTGACCCCAGTGAAGGAGGTAAGCATCCCTGGCCTGAGCTCCCTGAGCCGGAATTCTGGAACAGAACCAGGGAAGTTTGGCATTCCACGGACTTGCAAAGAGGTCTATGTCTGGGGTTCCCCAAAGTTGAAATATCCTGGTCACCTGGTCTGCATGCAGAGACCACTCGTGTGGAAGAAGAACTCGAGTGAGTCTGTCCGCCCAAGAGTTTTGAATGCCTGGAAGATATACTGCCAGCAGAGGAATCTGATGCTCTCTGGCGAGGGCCCATAGTCGCAGAGCTTCGTTGCAAAGCGACAGAGAGCCCGTTCCCCCCTGCTTGTTCACATAGAACATGGCTACTTGATTGTCCGTATGAATGAGGACTGTCTTGTAGCTGAGCAGGGAGTGAAACACTTGCAGAGCCAGGAAAATTGCTCTGAGTTCCAAGAGATTGATATGCATACATCTCTCTTGAGGAGACCAGGTGCGCTGGGTGGAGTAGTCTTGCAGATGAGCTCCCCAACCCTTTGGAGAAGCATCTGTTGTGAGAGTTGCTTTGGGTAAGGGTTGTTGAAAGGGGGACCCCAGCAACAGGTTTTGAGTGGACCTCCACCATTGGAGAGACAAAATGAGGCGACTTGTGTTTGCTATTTTGTCTGACAGACACCCTGATGCCTGGGTCCATTCGGTGGATAAAGTCCACTGAGCTGCCCTCATGTGGAGGTGAGCATATGGAACCACATGCACGGTGGATGCCATGTGGCCCAGCAATTGCAACATTTCTCGAGCAGTTAGATGAGGCTTTAGCACTGCTTGAGAAGCTAACTGCAAAAAGCGAAGGCAACAGGCCTGGGGAAGATAGGCCCTTGCCCTTGTGGTATCCAGAAGAGCTCCTATGAACTCTAAAGACTGAGTTGGAGTCAGACTTGATTTTGGGATGTTTATTACCAGCCCTAAATACTGAAGGATACGCATTGTGCAGGATAGAGAAGTCTTGGCCTCTGACTGTGTTGGAGTTCGAATGAGCCAGTCGTCCAAGTAAGGGAAGACGAATATTCCTAGAGTGCGGAGAAATGCTGCTACCACAGCCATGCATTTCATGAACACCCTTGGTGCTGAGGCCAGACCAAAAGGAAGCACCCTGTATTGGTAGTGCTTTCCTTGAAAAAGGAACCGAAGGAACCTTCTGTGGGTTGGATGGATGAGGACATGGGTGTATGCATCCTTGAGATCTAGAGAACAAAGCCAATCCTGACTCTGAAGGTATGGAAGCAGAGCTCCGAGAGAAATCATCTTGAATTTCTCCTTGAAAAGGAATTTGTTCAATTCTCTGAGATCTAAGATAGGTCTGTATCCCCCTGTTTTCTTTGGGATAAGAAAATAAGGGGAATAGAACCCTGTGTCCTGTTGATGAACTGGCACTTCTTCTATTGCCCCTTGGGCAAGAAGGATGGCAACCTCCTGACCTAACAGGTTGATGAGAGAGGTCGGAGAATTGAACTGCTTCACTATTGTGTGAGGGGGCATGCTTGAAAAATGAAGTTTGTACCCCTCCTTTATGATGGAGAGTGTCCAATGCTCTGCTGTTATTTGCCCCCATCTGGGGGCGAAATGACATAACCTTCCTAGAATGGTGGAAGGTTCTGGTCCCTCCAGAACCAGAAAGGCTAAGTTCTCTAGCTGAAAGTCAAAGGCCCTGAGGAGGCTGAGGCTGCTGGGCTGGTGGAAGCCTAGCAGCCTTTGCTTTCTTCTGTTTGGGTGGTTGCTGATGTTTACTTGAAAACTGACCTGCAGAAGATGCCTGCTGACCATAAGCAGGATAAAATCTTTTCTTTTTAGAAAAAGATGTTTTCATGAACAACTTCTTTCTAACAGGATCAGCAGTGGACTTGGATGATCTATCCAAGGTGGAATTTTTAGCATCCATTTCATTGCCTTTTTCCTGCCAATCTTTACCAAACAGGTTCTCACCAGTACAAGGGATTTTTCCCAATTTATCTTGTACCCAGAGCTCTAAATCAGATGCCTGGAGCCAAGCAATTCTACATGCACGTATGGCAATAGCCGAGGTTCTGCTTATACACTCAAAGCAGTCAAAGGCTGCACGGTTGGAGAACTTAGACACATCTTGGGCATGTTTGACCCAAGTGAGAAAATCCTGTCTTTTATCCTCAGAAATGAAAGGACAAAGTCTGTAAATTATCTGTGACCTGCTTTAGGAACATTCCCATGTAGAGACTATAGGAACTGATTCTTGCAGCAAGCATGGAAGCTTGGAAGACTCTACGTCCAAAAGCATCCAGGGTTCTGCACTCACGTCCTGCATGATTAGAGGCATGTCTTTTTGCACTTCTAATCCTTCTCATAGCTGACTCCACCACAATGGAGTGGTGAGGAAGCTGAGTCTTATGGAACCCAGGACAAGGTGGGACTCGATACATAGTATCTAATCTACAAGAATGAGGAGAGGTGGTAAGAAGTGTTTCCCACATCCTCAACATGAGATCATATAGAATTTCATGAATGGGTAAGGTGGCTGCCTCCTTAGGAGTTTTGGGATATTGTAAAATTTCCAAACCCTCACTTGGTTTGCAGCTTGTCGTGCTGTGAGGGCTTGTGTGCATCAGTGATGCTGAAAGCTAAACTATTGGTAGTTTAACTACTGGCAGGGTCTCCCAAGATGGACAGGTCTCAGCTGAGATGCCAGACCAAGACAAACCACCCATCTGGGCAGCAGCAGAATGGGATAGTGTTGACGGCGGAGGATCACATTTCTGTGACAATGGCAACAACACCAAACTTAAACTGCGCGGAAGAAAGGCCCGGCAATCTACTTCTGTATCTTGCCATGAAAACCCAATGGATAGTTACAACAAAACAAATTGTGCTGTAGTGCTGGAAGATGAGACCCCCAGGTTGGAAGGCACTCAACTAGCTACTGGGGAACAGCTGAAGACTTTTCAGAGTAAAGCCAGCATTTACGATGTGGTTGGATCAAAGCCCTTGGGACGTCTGACTGCTGATGTAGCTGCGCATGAAATGAGAGTCAGAAGCTGTAAAGATGTCTTACACATTGGAACATGGAGCGTACGAAGCATGAACCAAGGGAAGTTGGAGGTGGTCAAGAATGAAATGGAACGTGTACAACTTGATCTGTTGGGTGTCAGCGAACTAAAATGGACTGGCATGGGGCACTTTGCATCAGATGATCACATGGTCTACTATGCTGGAAATGAAAGACAAAGAAGAAATGGCGTTGCATTTATAATAAAGAAGAAACTTGCAAGAACTGTAATGAAATACAATGCAGTCAGCGAACACTTAATCTCTATTCGTCTACGAGGAATGCCTATCAACACAACTATAATTCAAGTATATGCCCCAACAACAGCTGCAGAAGAGAATGAAATTGAAGAGTTCTATGAACAAATACAAGCTGAAATTGACAGAACATGCAAACAGGATATCCTGATAGTCATGGGTGATTGGAACGCAAAGGTTGGCAACAAAGAAGAAGAAAAAGTAGTTGAAAAATATGGACTTGGCAACAGAAATAAAGCTGGAGAAAGACTGATAGAATTCTGTAAGACCAACGATCTATTCATCTTGAACACCTTCTTCCAGCAACACAAGCGGCGACAGTACACATGGACTTCACCCAATGGATTGTATAAAAATCAAATTGACTACATCTGTGGAAGTCAACAATGGAAAAGCTCTATAACATCAACAAAGACAAAACCTGGAGCTGACTGTGGTACAGATCATCAACTACTAGTATGCAAACTCAAGCTAAAGCTGAAAAAGAGCAAACCACTCATGAATGCAGCAAAATATGACCTTGAGAATATACCACTGGAATTTAAAGACTGCCTGAAAAATCGATTTGTTGTTTTAGATACAAATGATAGAGTTCCAGAAGAGTTATGGAATGACATCAAGAAGGTTGTGTTGGAAGAAAGCGAGAAGTCTCTACAAAAGGTAAAAAAGAAAAAATGGCCAAAATGGATGACAGAAGAAACTCTGAAAATTGCCCAGAAACGCAGAGAAGCTAAAGCCAGAGGAGAAAGAAAGACAATCACAGAACTCAACAGAGATTTCCAACGTGCAGCAAGACAGGACAAGGAAAAGTACTACAATGACGCATGCAAGGAAATAGAAGCAGAAACTATTAGAGGAAGAAGAAGATCAGCTTTCCTAAAGCTACGAGAGTTAAAGAAAAAGTTCCAGCCTCGAATTGGAATGTTACAAGATGCTCAAGGTTCTATGTTGAATGATGCTGAGAAGATCAAGAAAAGATGGAAGGAATATACAGAGTTTTTATATGATAAAGATCAAGTGGACCAACAGCCGTTTCAACCTGTACCTTATGATCGGGAACCATTGATGATGAAAGAAGAAGTTGAAGCAGCATTGAAAGCCTTATCAAAGAACAAAGCACCAGGCATTGATTGCGTTCCCATAGAAGTATTACAGCAATCTGATGCAGCTGTTACCATACTTACAAGGCTCTGCCAAGAAATATGGAAGACAGCATTATGGCCAACTGACTGGAAAAGATCTGTGTTTATACCAATACTAAAGAAAGGTGATCCAACTGACTGTGGAAATTATCGCACATTCGCTCTGATCCCACATGCCAGCAAGATTCTACTGAAGATTATTCAAAAGAGACTGCAATCATACCTGGAACAAGAACTACCTGAAGTGCAAGCGGGGTTCAGAAAAGGGCAAGGAACGAGAGACATCATTGCGGATGTGAGATGAATCCTTGAAAAGACTAAAGAATACCAAAAGGATATCTATTTGTGCTTTATCGACTATAGCAAAGCTTTTGACTGTGTAAACCATGAGAAACTCTGGGCCACATTAAGAAGCATGGGTATACCAGAACACCTGATTGTTCTCTTGCACAATCTGTACATTGATCAAGAAGCAACAGTTCAAACAGAACAAGGAGAAACAGAATGGTTTAAAATAAGCAAAGGTGTAAGACAAGGCAGCATACTTTCCCCCTACCTGTTTAATTTATATGCAGAACAAATCATCAGAGAAGCTGGATTGTATGAAGACAACAGAGGTGTGAAGATTGGTGGAAGACTCATCAACAACCTTCGCTATGCTGATGATACCACATTACTGGCGGAAAGTGAAGATGATCTGAAACATTTGCTTCTCACAAAGAACAGTCTCAAAATGGGCCTGCACCTTAATGTAAAGAAGACAAAGATCATGACAACTGGCATAATCAACAGATTCATCGTCGAAGGAGAAGAAATTGAAATCGTGAATAACTTTAACCTACTTGGATCAACTATCAATAAAGAAGCAACAAGCAGTCAAGAAATCAGACGACGCATTGCTCTTGGCAGAATGGCTATGAAAGACCTAGATAAGATTCTTAAGAGCAGAGATGTCTCTCTCCATACAAAGATTCGACTTGTTCAAGCCATGATATTTTCAATAACATCATATGGATGTGAAAGCTGGACAGTGAAAAAGATAGACAGGAAGAAAATTGATGCCTTTGAATTATGGTGCTGGCGGCGAATACTGTGTATACCATGGACTGCCCGAAGAACAAACCAGTCTGTACTAGAGGAGATCAAGCCTAAGCTTTCTTTAGAAGCTCAGATGACAAGACTTCGACTTTCATACTTTGGACACATCATGCGGAGAGAGAGATCATTAGAGAAAGACATCATGCTTGGCAAGATAGAAGGTCAACGCAAAAGAGGAAGGCCAGCAATGAGATGGATCGATACAATAACAGCAGCTACGGGTACCAGTCTGTCAACAATAAGCCGCCTGACTGAAGACTGAACACAATTTAGGATAGCTATCCAGAGGGTCGCCATGAGTCGACTCCGACTCGACGGCACTTAACAACAACAAAAATTTCCAACTCCTTGGCCCTTGGCTCTGTTTCAGGTGCCACAGTAATGGACAGGCCCCGAGCCACCTCCCTGATGAAGTCTTGGAAGGACATGTCCTCTGGAGGAGACATCCTACGTTTAGGGGAGGAGGACTCCTCTGGAAGAAGCATCGCTGCATCGACAGAACTTTCAGAATCCTCAGATTCTTCTGAGGACTCAAAGTATCGTCTGTCCGGATGCTCCTGCAGAGTCCGATACCCGTACTGACCAAGGTTGGTACCAGGAATAACCGGTACCTGAGAATCGGTACCGGAGGGCATCGGAGGACAGGGTACCGGCATAGCAGACACCGATGCCGATGTCGATGCTATCAGTACCGGTACCGATACCGATGTCGGTGCCAGTGCCGGTACCGATGGAGTTGTCTGTCACGGTACCAAGGGCATCGATGCCGCAAGGAAAGCCGTCAGACTGAATTCCATGGTCAGAATTCTCTGGTCCATGGACACCGCCAATGCCTGGAAGTCGGTACCGGTGGAGACCACCGGTACCTCAGAGCATGGCACCAGGAGATCTGTCGAGGCCGAGCCATCTAGAACATCCTGGAACCCCGATAATGCTTTGGAAACCGAAGCCTCCTGCTGGGGTAATTTTGCCGGTGCAGGATCCTCGAGGGCAATGCCAGAGGCATCTCAATGCTTAGAAGGAGATCTACCCTTCAAGGACCGGCTGGATTTATGTTTAGTTACCTGAGATCCACGGGAGGAAGAAGAAGCCCTGGAAGACGTCGATGCCACCGAAGCCGCATCAGAGGGAAACAGGGTACTGAGCTTGGCAGCTCGGTTCTGCCGACCTCTTTTAGACATCATGGCACAGGACACACAATCCGTGATGGAGTGGTCAGGACCTAAACATTTTAAACACCATTCATGGGTGTCGGTGACGGAGATGGTACCGCCACACTTGGTGCACTTTTTAAACCCTGAAGCAGGTTTTTCCTTGCTGAGGAAAGGTTTTTGAGCCTAAGGCCCAAAAAAGGCGGGTGCACCTGAAGATAAGGAAAAAAGAAATATATATATTTTTTTTTACAGAAATAGAAAGAAAGACCGGTGGTACCGGTAAATCGTCAAGAAGGCAGACGCGACCACAAAAAGAAAGAAATAAAAAAGAAATTCTTCTGCGGTGACAGGAAACACGACCTGCTAGCTCCGCGGAAAAAGAAGAACTGGAAAGAGGCAGTTGGGAAAGGTGGGAAGGTAGCACGCAAGCGCTGTGGGATGCTCCCAAAAGCGTTCTGATTGGATGCTGGGGAGCGTTCCCGCACGGGCTCCGTCGGTACCGACAATACCCATATGTGAGGACTACATTCCTGCTTGTTCCTGGAGATTAAATACTACAGCAGGCTTTCTAATAACATTTTGTCAGTTCTGTTGGTTGCTTATTTTGCTGATTGTCAGCATCAAGCTTTACAATTTCATTGGTCTGTGATTCAACAGGTGAGCTTGGATTTGCGGGGTGGTGATTATATCAGATGTCATGTCGGGTTATGTGAGCTTGGATTGATTCAACAGATGAGACCAATGAATGAAACCCCTGGGATTTTATGAATTGAGGATTTATTCCTCTGGTTTAGTCTACAGCTAAGATCTGAAGGTTTCTCTGTTGTTTGTTATTTATGGTTAGCTGTATAGCTTGATTAAAATAGTTAGCCGAATGAAATTTAGAGAGTGAGTTTGGTTGATTTGGGATTACTATTTTTACTCCTCTGTTATTGAGATTTTTGGATTAAAATAATCATATCCTGGCAATGTCCCAGTTTTAATGCTATTTCCTATTTTTAATTGGTCTTGTTTTAATGTATTCCTTTATGTGTCCGATATGTGTGAATATAGAGTCCAAAGCCATTTCACTGGCCACTTTTTTTTTAGGAGATATTGGACATTAAGGGGTTGAACTGCAAGGGTGCCAAGAATGTTGAACATGATTGTAGGTATTATATTTGAAGCTTATGCAGATGACATTTTATTGTTTGTCCCTCTGTTTCTGAATGATGACCCAATGGACAATTTGCTTGTAAAAATAACATTTAGTGACATCTCCTCTTGGCTGCTACAGAATGATCTTAGCATTAATTATACAAGTTAGAAATAATTATATAAAAGGAGTCCAGAATGTCTGATCTCCAGAAATAAGCAGGAATGTAGTCTTCACATATGGGTATCCTCGGTACCGATGGAGCCTGCGCGGGAACGCTCCCCAGCATCCAATAGGAGCGCTTTTTGGAGCATCCCTCAACACATGTGCGCTGCCTTCCCGCCTTTACAACTGTCCCTCTTCAGTTCTTTGTTTTCTTGTGGTCGCGTTTGCCTCCGCACGACGCCTACCGGTACCGCCGGTTCTTTTCTTTTCTCAAAAATTTTATACTTTGAACTGTTTCTCTTCAGAAACTTTTCATTTTCGGTGCTAGGCTCCATTTTGGGCATTAGGCCTCATATTCCTGAAATATGGAAAAACCAACTAGTGGTTTTAAAAAATGTACTAAGTGTGGCGGTACCATTTCCATCACTGACACCCATGATTGGTGTCTTAAATGTTTAGGGCCTGAACATTCTCCATCTGAATGTTTCTGCTGTATGGGGATGACTAAGAAAGGAAGACAGAACCGGGCTGTAAAGCTCGGTACTCTCTTTTCTTCGGATGCCAGATCCATTGCATCGACATCTTCAAGAGCCTCCTCTTCCTCCCATGGATCTCAGGTAACTAAGCAAAAAAGTCGGGCCTCAAAGGGTAGCTCTCCTGCTAAGCATCGAGAGGCCATTGGCATTGCCCTTGAGGGAAGCACATTGGCAAAACAGCCTCGGCTGGAGGCTTCGGCTTCCAAAGCATCAATGGGGCTCCAGGATGTTCTCGAGGCCTCGACCTCGCAAGAACTACTGGTGCCATGCTCAGAGGTCCAGGCCGTTTTCACCGGTACCGACACCCAGGCATCGGCAGCATCGATAGACCAGAGGTTTCTCGCTATCGAACGCAGCATTGCAGTTCTTCTCACAGCTGCGGTACCGTTGACACCTATGGTTCAACGGGCACCGGTACCGACATCGATACTGATGCCTGTACCTACACCGGTACAGACACCGGTACCGGTACCGACGATACCGGTACCAATGGTACCGTCCCCGGTACGATTTCTTCCCATGCCATCTTTGGCTGGAATCAACAGATTGGTACCGGATCAACTCGGTACCGACTTCGATCGATACCGGGACCGTGCTTTGCATGAACATCATGGCCAGGAATACTTCGAATCCTCCGATTCCAAAGACTCTGAGAATTCTGCTGGTACCAGACGCAGAATGTCACCTCCAGAGGACATGTATTTTCAGGATTTTATTTGTGATGTGGCCAAGGGCCTTTCAATCACGGTAGCTCCTGAACAGGAACCCAGAGCAAAGGAATTGGAAATTCTCCAATATCTTAAAGCTCCAAAGGAGGCAGCCACTCTGCCCATCCATGAAATTCTGCATAACTTGATGCTCAGAATGTGGGAGACACCTCTGACTATATCTCCTCATTCTAGGAGGCATGATACTATGGGGGATGTTTACTAAACTGCGGTAATGCCATTCGCGTTAGGATCTGCAGTAGAGACAGAAATTCCAAATAAGGACATGGGCGGTACATCGTTACCGATAACGCGCGTTACAAAGCGTCATAAAATTAACGAGTGTTACAAAGTGCCATGCAAGGTGTCCTGTACGGCGCCCATAAGGCATTTGATAAGTTATTTAGCAAGGTGTTGAGAGCTGTAGCACAATGGTTAATACACTTACTGATGGTGCAGGAGATGTGAGTTCAATCCCCCTGTGGGTCCAATGAGTAAAGCTGGCTGAGACATTAGCTTTTACTTTAAATCAGTGCTGTCTGAAGCATATTGGTGTGTAAAGTTAATTAGTGCTGCCAGCAAACACACCCTCACAGGGCCGTAACCTAAGGTGCCGCATAAGGCGCCCTATAAGGTACTCCAGAGGGCACATTATTAAGTGCACAGTCCACCAAGGCAACCTATAATGTTGCCTATGGAGCGCCCCATAAGATGCCTTGTAGGGCGCTTTACAGGGCACAGTAGAGGGCGCTTTACAGGACGCTCTATAGGACGCCTGATGAGGCACCGTAAGGAGACAGCACTGTGAGCATGTCTTTGCTGGCAGAACCAATTTAAATTAAAAAAGGAAAATGCCACAGACAGCTCTACCAAATGACCACACTATGGGATCAAACCCATGACCTCTGGCCTAACTGGCAATGAAGTAACTAGTGGGCTACATCTTCAGTGCTACTAACAAACCCCTGCCTGGCCACAGAAGGACATCAGGTCACCACACAAACAGTCTGCTGTGGATACCAGGATTTGGGTAACCCACCCATACCCATGGTGCACTGCACATGCAGATTAGTAGTCTATAGATGATCACAAGATGGGGTATGGAACCCCACAGCACCTCGGCCAGGTAGGGGCAACTGACCGTGTGCGTTACTGGCACAGAGTAGCTACAGACAGTAGCCCAACAGGGTGCCCTATAAGGCGCATGAAAAGGTGCCCAGTAAGGCATTCAGAGCTGTAGCACAATGGTTAATACACTGACTGATGGTGCAGGGTTCATGAATTCAATCCCCCTGTGGGTCAAATGAGTAAAGCTGGCTGAGGTACTACCCTTTCCTTTAAATCAGTGCTGTTGGAGGCATTTTGTTTTGTAAATGTAATGAGTGCTGCCAGCAAACACACCCTCACACGGCCATAACCTAAGGTGCCGCATAAGGTGCCCGATAAGGCACTCCAGAGGATACATTATAAAGTGCACTGTCTGCCAAGGCACCCTATAATGTGCCCGAAAGGGCGCTTTATAGGGTGCCTCATAGGGCACTTTGTAGGGTGCCTGATGAGGCACCGTAAGGAGACAGCACTGTGTGGGTGTTTTTTCTGGCAGCACCAAATTAAATTAAAAAACGAAAATGCCTCAGACAGCCCTACCAAATAACCCCACTGTGGGATCATACCCATGACCTCTGGCTCCAGATTAGTGATCTACAGATGACCACAAGACGGGGTATGCACCCCCACAGCACCTCAGCCTGGTAGGGGCAACTGACTGTGTCTGCTACTGGCACAGAGTAGTTACAGACAGTAGCCCAACAGGTGCCCAAAAGGCGCATGACAAGGTGCCCAGTAAGGCATCTAATTGGGCGTCCTAGGCTAAGCACCATATCAGGTACACATGGATAAGGCATAAGAACATGCCATACTGGGTCAGACCAAGGTCCATCAAGCCCAGTATTCTGTTTCCAACAGTGGCCAATCTAGGTCATACGTACCTAGCAGTTTCCCCAAGGGACACAGGTTCCACAATGCTTGTATTGGTTCAAGCATTGATATCCTGGGTCCCTTCTTAATAATGGTTTATGGACCTTTCCTCCAGGAACTTGTCCAAACCTTTTTTAAACCCAGCTACACTAACAGCCTTTACTACATCCTCCGGTAACAAATTCCAGAGTTTGATTACATGTTGAGTGAAAAAATATTTTCTTTTATTAGTCTTAAATAGTTTACCCTGTAGCTTCATTGCATGTCCCCTAGTCTTTCTATATTCTGATAAGGTAAACAATCGATCTACGTTTACACCCGTTCCACTCCGTTCATTAATTTATAGACTTCTATCATATCTCCCCTCAGCCGTCTCTTTTCCAGGTTAAAGAGCCCCAACCTTTTTAACCTTTCTTCATAGGAGTAGCCTTCCATCCCCTTTACCATTTTGGTGGCTCTTCTCTGAACCTTTTCTAAAATCGCTATATCCTTTTTAAGATACGGCGACCAGAATTGCACACAATATTCAAGGTGCGGTTCTCACCATGGAACAATATAGAGGCATTATAATATCTTTTGTTTTATTTTCCATTCCTTTCCTTATCATACCTAGCATTCTATTTGCTCTTGGCCGCCGCTGCACACTGGGCCGAGGGTTTAACATGGTATCCACAATGACGCCTAAATCTTTTTCCTGGGTGGTGGTTCCTAATGTGGAACCTTGCATCGTGTAACCATAGTTTGGATTGTTCTTCCCTAGGTGCATAACCTTGCACTTCTCCACATTAAATTTCATCTGCCATTTTGATGCCCAGTCTTCCAATTTATCAAGATCCTCTTGCAATTTCCACAATCCTCCTGGGTTTTAACAACTTTAAATAGTTTTGTGTCATCTGCAAATTTGATAACCTCACTCGTTATTCCACTTTCCAGGTCATTTATGAATATGTCAAAAAGCAGCGGACCCAGCACAGATCCTTGGGGTACACCACTATTCACCTTTCTCCATTGGGAAAATTGTCCATTTAGCCCTACCCTCTGCTTTCTATCTTTTAACCAGTTCCTGATCCACAATAGTACACTGCCTCCTATCCCATGACTCTTTAGTTTTGCCAAAAGTCTCTCATGAGGGACCTTGTCAAAGGCTTTCTGAAAGTCCAGATACACAATATCAACCGACTCACCTTTGTCCACCTGTTTATTCACTCCTTCAAAAAAACATAACAGATTAGTAAGACAAGATCTTCCTTGTCTAAAGCCATGTTGGCTGTCTCCCATTAGGTCGTGACTATCTACATGCTGAGTAATTTTATTCTTTATGATGGTTTCTACCATTTTTCCCGGTACTGATGTCAGGCTCACCGGTCTGTAGTTTCCCGGATCACCCCTCGAACCCTTTTTAAAAATTGGTGTTACATTGGCGATCCTCCAATCCTCAGGTATTAGAGATGATTTTAATGATAGTTCACAGATTACTGATAGCAGGTTTGCAATCTCAAATTTCAGTTCTTTCAACACCCTTGGATGTATACCATCCGGCCCAGGTGATTTGCTACTCTTCAGTTTATCTAATAGTTGTAAGACATCTTCCCGATGTATCGATATTTCCTTCAATTCTTCCGCACCTTTAAATACCACTTCAGTCATGGGTAACATCCCTACATCTTCCTCAGTAAAGACCGAAGCAAAGAATTCATTCAGTCTCTCCGCTATCGCCTTGTCGCCTCTTAGTGCTCCTTTAACCCCTTTATCATCTAATGGACCAACTGACTCTCTCACAGGTTTTTTGCTACGAATGTACTTGAAAAGGTCTTTATTTCGCGTTTTTGCTTCCGCAGCAAGCTTCTTCTCAAATTCTCTCTTTGCCTGCCTTATCAATGCCTTGCATTTGACTTGCCAGTGCTTGTGCTGTTTCCAGGTTTCATCGTTTGGCTCTTTTTTCCATTTCCTAATGCACAATGCAGAAGGTACCCTGGGCTATAGAACCATACGTCAAGGTGGCTGAACAAGGGTATGGCGTCCTAGGTCAGTGTGCCCTAGGGACTGCAAGGTGCGTCAGGAAGACCTGCATGACCTGTGCGGAACAGAGACAGATGTAGCCCTAACACTACATAGAGCACGCAGGAAGGCAATGAACAGGTGAGTGAAGGAGGGAGAGCTGGGAGCCACTGGACCTGCCATATCTGCGGGCATCCCATGTGGCTGCCAGCAGCGATGACAAATATGGTGGGGGCAACTGTACCACAGCACAGGGTGTTGGCAATGTAAAGTACCGGAAAGACAGTTTGTGGCAGATGATGGGAATATGTGTCCCCCAGTGAAAGTGGAGGTGGCAGGATAGTTACAATGATGGATGGACAGAGGAGTGGTGGTGCCATGCAGATCAGGCACAGACACGGAAAGCACAAAGAGGTACAATGCAGGAAAGGGTAGCAGTGCAGGACATAGGGTGACAGCCCACACTGGCATACAGGACACTTCACAGCTGACAGATGTAGATAGATGGACTGAAGGATGGTTGGCAACTGTGATGAGGGCAATATGAGCAGGCAGCACATAGCAGCCGAGATATGACTGTCACAGGGAGTACAGGTACCAGCGTAGGAAAGACATCAAACAAAGGAGAACAAAGAGGGCGTGAACCCATGACCACTAGGATGGAAAGCACTGCACAAACCAATAGGCTACACCACCACTCTGAGGCTCATAGCAATGGCTGCATACAAGAACACTGCACGGCACCACAGAAAACACCAGCTGTGTGTCAGGAGAGGGCAACCCAAACAGTCACCATAATGCAATGCACAATTAAAGTAGGTGTCCACAGCTCATAGCACAGTCTATAGGTGGGACGGGAGGCACATAGAAACAGATGCACACACACCATGAGATGTAACGCAGTGTAAACAGCATGCAAAAGAGCATGGGAGTGATACACGAAGGGTGTCAGAGGCCAGCTGAAGGGAAAGCTATGTGGATGGCCTGTGGACCAGGGCAATGGACTGAAAAAGGAGCATGTGAAAGACCAACCCGTTCAGTGATGTGGCACAGACCAACCAACAGCAGCAGTACCAATCGACCAAGCAGACCGGTCACATGGTCACCACCAAGAAAAAAATATAGGTAATCCACAAGATGCGGAAGATAGGCTGCAGACAGGGCACACTGTCATGCACAGCCCAAACATGGAAAGGTGTGTCGAGATGTGACGGGGCTGCAGACAGCACATGGGCAGATAATCAGCAAACATGAAAGGAAAAGGAACAGAACATGTGGGGTTCAAACCAGCAACCTATGGATTGACAATGCATGTCTGTGACCACTATCCCAAAGAACCTTAACAGCCAAAATGCAAACAATGGTCCACAAAAGTCACCCACTAGATCACAGCAGACATCGTATCCCGCACCCTGATGCACCGTATGCCTTTGATAAACCCACGGGGCCTGTGTGGCAGGCACCTTCGCCAACACACATCCAATCCATGTTGTGAGCCCACCTACCTGGTGCTGCCCGTGGACCCTAACCACCCTGACCCCACACCACTGTTGTCTCCCCAACCCCTGGCCCTCATTCCGTCACCCATCCCAACTAGACGTTAAGATGCGATGAGGAGAGTGCCAGCACGACACGTCCCCACAGCGCTGTGTACAGGGGGCATTTACAGACAAAGGTATGGAGTCATCTATGTAAGTAAACAGGTATCCATCGCGCCGTACCCCTCATATGAAGCAGTGGCCAATGTAGGGCCACATGGCGTTGCCAAGGCAATAAGGAGGGGCAATAAAAATGCAAACCCCATTCCCAACGTTTCTGTCCCTAGGTGAGATGTGAACCCATGGACCCCTGGTCTGAGGTACTGTGTCTGAACCAGTAGGCCACCATCCCTACTATGCAGGTGCGGTACGTCTGTCAGGGATGAATGTAGTGGGACTAAAATATGTGATGTAACCATATCCAGACATGGTACACATCAGCAATACCTGTACACTGTGGGTATAAAAATGAGTCCCCTCAGGTACCGTCATTACAGATTGAATGCCGCTTGTGTTAACGTATATAACTAAGGCCCAAGGAACAGCTTGCTCTGACTGCACCCCACTGAAACGGCAAATTCAGCAAAGATAGAGCAATGAAATGAACCCAGACCCTGTTCCAGGGAGCTCACACAATGAGAATCGCTGAATACCATACAGCCAATGAAAGGCTATCACATTGCCAACATGGGCCTCCCAAATGAACCAAGGAAAACATAAACAAAGAAGACAAACATCATTATCCGCAGTTTATCTGCAGGAAACATGACTCGCAGGTCAGCACACAGCGAGTGAGAACAGGATTCAACAGCCAAAAGTGGAGACAGGATGCGACAGTGAGACATATCACAAGCAAAATCTCTATTAACAATAATGCAGAAGAAGAAAATAAAGGAATCAATTTGTCAGCAAGCTGTGGATATAAACATGGAGAAAAATACCTGATGCATAGACATAGCTGATCTCATTGGCGTGAAGCTGTCCTCCATCCCCAGGACTGACTATACCTAAGCTAGGTGCTGTGGTTGTCACACCATAGATTGGAAATGAAATCTATACTTTACTAAAGTAAAGCTGGTTGTGACAGGCCTGGCAAGATCTAAATAAAACAAACCCTATGCGTCTATGGTGTCATGAACAAATTAATCAAAGTCCTGTAGATGTATGTTGGGGTCGAACACAAACAGCCAAAACATAACCTATGCAATCCACAAAGAATGTTAGGGGAAGCCCAGAAAAGCCCCAACACCACCTACCCCCTCACCCACAGGCCAGCACCCGGATGTCATACCCAAATGACCTTGCATGGATACCCCTGCTTACCACCGTACACAGTCCCCCAGTGTGGCTATCAGCACCCATGTCTGGCTGTACCAGGTAGATACTGATGGCCCACAGAGCCATCTACACACACCTGATCCCTCCCTGGCTAACCAAACCACGAGTGACGCCTGTCATGATGACATTGGCGCCTGGATGGCTCACCATGACCTGAAAGCGGACATTGCCATGACTGTACCTCCCTTACAGCATAGTTACACATCCCTGCCCCATCAACCATTGTCGGTGTCTGTGGATAACTCTGTAACTCCCCCAGTGTCCCCAGGTTGCAATCCGTGGCCATCCATGGACCCCACCCCTGTCCATGACACACAGGCATGTGGTAGCTAGCACCCGCCCCCCTCCCCTACCACACCAGTAACACCCGCCCCACCACCCTGCACACACCACCAATACTGCCACACACTGTCCAATTGCATCCCATCGGTACCTCAGTGGTCTGCCCCTGCATCTAACCATGTGCTATGCCAGTCATGGGTGCACCACCCCCTTGTCTGGTCATGTCAACCCCCCCTCCAACCCTTAACAAACCCATGTAAGACCCCCTGTGCAGGGACCAAGATGCAGTGACCCCGTGGTGACCCACCACCCCTCATCTCCCAGCTCCTCGCACAACCACCCCTGAAAACAGCGTGCACAAGCAGGCACCCACCACCAGTGCAGCACACCCCTACTGGCAGACCCACACTCTGCCCTGTCTCCATGATGCAACGTATGCTGTGAGCTCACCCCCACTGTATGTACAGCAGTCACCATCCCAAATCTTCCACAGACCCAGGTTGAAGCATGCAAAGTCAACAGGGACCATGCAAAATCACCAGTGACGTATCAATGTTCCACAACAATGCTAAGGTGATCCTCCCAACTGCAGTCAATGAAACACCCAGACAGTTCATGGCAACGATGGTGTGTCAGTCCCCCAGTGACAGTCAAAATAGCAGGCCAACAATGAGGTCCAAAAAAGGTCTGTGTCCAACTCGCAGAGGTCCATCTCCCAGTGGCACCAACACCCAGGGACAGTTTCACAGAGGTGCCGTGTCCAAACACATTTCGCCGATGGGGTCTCCAGATGCAGTGTAGTAGATGTGCCATGTATGTTGGCTGTGTCCTGTGTGAAAAAGGGGTAGGAAAAAGGTAAGGGAATGGCACACCCACTTATCAGGTCACAAAGGAGACAGTGGACATCACAATATGTGCATCATAAATGCTTAGATAGTACAACATGACACGGCCACAACACCATTACAGTGCACATGGACCACAGCAGGAGATGGCCCTGAAGACCAGGATACCATCTCAACATGGTCAGGTAAATGCCCATGTCACACAGGCATCCCTGAGGTCCACAGTATGTCCAGCCGTGGTGGTGCACAGAGATACCACAGCAAGGCACATTGATACTAACAGGCCAAATGCAGCATCTGCACGTGGTGTATGTCACAGAAGATCGACGGTGAAACCTACCTGAAAGGTATAGCAGGTGTCCTGATGGAGAAAGTCCAAAGTCAGGCAAAAGGCACAAGGGGCCACAGTAGAGGCTTGCAGACATCATTGAACTGCGTCCATCACCACATCGTCATGGGCAGTGTCAGTGGAGCATGTCCGAGGAATGTTGCATTGCATCCAAAACCAAATGTTGACGTCTGCAGTGTCCTGCCATCAAACATGAGACACGTCAGGGAACAATATATGACACATGCACACAATGTACAGAAGGGCAGGACAGAAGGATGTAGAGAGATGGGTGAACATCACGGACAGGTGGCCAGACACATCCCTGAAACAGACATAGGCAGAGGGGAGCAGAAGGCACCGTCAATAAGACACGTCCCAAAGACACAGAGACATACACCGTGAGACAAGGTACGCATGCTGCAAGCTGCAGATGGCTGGACTGTTGACAATCAGGGACCAGTGGAGACAACCATCCCAGTCCATGCATGGGTGCACCGAAGTTGTCCAATGCCACACTGGCAGG
Organism: Ichthyophis bannanicus; assembly: GCA_033557465.1. Classification (NCBI taxonomy): domain Eukaryota; kingdom Metazoa; phylum Chordata; class Amphibia; order Gymnophiona; family Ichthyophiidae; genus Ichthyophis; species Ichthyophis bannanicus. Next base: position 417,946,045 of record CM066034.1, read on the forward strand.
GAAGTCTGTACCGTGCGCTCAAAACAATACAATTTCCTGTGTCCGGAGACACACACAGCTCGGTGACATGTGCATTAGGTACAGTATGTAGACCCCCAAGATGTGCACAAGAACAGATGGTGGATGGAGTGGTAGGCCAAAGACATGTGCAACACCAGAGGAGCAGTGGAGAGGTAAATACATATATGTGTCATGTGGTGCTGCCACCACAGTACACCTACCTGTATGTCCACCCACCCCAGTCACCTGCAGGTCGCATTGATGTACACACGGTCCCTACATACACCACAGCATTGGGCAGTATTGGCAGCCTATCCTGGGAAGCCCAAACACAGCAGCCTATCCAGGGCGAGCCCAAACACAGCAGCCAATCCTGGGGATCCAAAAACACAAGAGACATATATAGACATGTCATGACAGTGCCGTGCAACACACAGATCAGCTAACACATGGCGACCCAGAAGCACATCCCCACACATGCAGAACTTACAGGAGAAGAGCTCCTTGATCAGATGTTGCTTGGCCGCCATCCCCTCACGTGTTTTTTCACCACAGCCACTGGCAGGAGGGCACACAGGATTCCTCTTCTAGATCCTCATTAATTTTGACTGGGACAAGAGCAATGTTGTGGAGGATGCAACAGGCCAGAATGATCTGTGCCACAGTCAGGGGTCCGTACTATAAGGCACCGCCGGTCCTATCCAGACACCTGAAGCGACTCTTTAGAAACGCCAAAGGTTGCGCTCAATGACTGAGCGGCTGGAGGCATGGGCATCATTGTCCCGCATCTCTGCACATGGCCGAGGGAGATGCACTGGGGTCAGCTACCAGGCATGACACCCATTTCCTGCATCTCCTGCAGAAAGAAAAGTCGTACAGTCACATGTGAGATGAGGTACCCACAGAATCGCTGACGTAGCATGTTCAACTGGACAGCAGATAAGCATGGACACAAACATCTGATGTCACATCATTGCACATGATGGCAGTGCACCAGAGTCTGATGCTGGCAGACCCAGAGCCCCAGGGAAGGCCAATGGGGGCAATAGGAGGAGTAGCCTAATGGTTGGGGCAAGGTACTTCAGGCCGGGAAGGTCGGGGGTTCAAATCCCACTAGAGGACAGCAACCTTGGGCCGGAAGGACTGGGGTTTCTAGTCCCACAGATGCTCCTTGTGGTTCTTGGGCAAGCCACTTAAACCCTCCATTGCCCATGTTCCCTGTAAGTATTAGTGTATGTGTCTCATATTCCCGTGTGTTAAATGTATCCCCCAATTGTGTTGTGACCGCTTTGATTGAAGGATAAGGCGGTATACAAAACTGTCTAAATAAATAAATACACATCTAAGGTACCATGTCATAAAACACGTCCCAAACCTGTGCCCAGACAGCAGCAGGGGCTGCTGTGAGGGCACCTAGCCACCAGCGTCACGGCCTACTGCGAGGGGCAGAGATGCACAGTTGTGCAAGTATGTGACAGTCATGATACAGCGCACACTGAGCGGAGGTCAACAGAACACATCCCCGAGGGTCCAGGTTGAGAGTGGCATTGGAGACAAGATAAAGTGGGCAGACAGCATACATGAGTGATAGCAGGTGCACCCACAGCTCAAAACATGTGTTGCCCCCTACATGGCCAACAGAGAAGAGGCCCCATACACACTGTACATCATGTGGATGGTTCTGTGCCCCAAATCTCCCCCCCCAGATGGCACACGCACAAACATGTGGCACATGGGGTGGGAGAGGGACACACCCCACAGGCATACATATGTACAATCGCCCGTGCAGTATGCCTGAGGCCAGGTGTGGGAGGTATGGGCAAGCCAGGGGTATCGCACGCAGCAACGGAAGGGACACACTATACGCGTCCACAGTGACCCTGTACACAGGAGCTGGGTAACCAAACAGCAGAGGCAGATAACAATCCACACCACATGTGTGCCGGGACACCCAGATGAGCACTGACACACACATGGTTATGCAGAGAGACATGTGGCAGCACACAGAGGTATGTGACACCATCCCTGGCAACAGGGTGTGATGTTGTGTGAAGGCCCACAAATAGGCTTGTACCCAAAAACACCACCAGAATGTAAGGCATGCAGAAGACACAGGTGACAATGGGGTCCCGTCAACCATATACTGCAAGTGCATGTCAGATATGGTGAATACCCACCCAGCAGGACATAGTCCTCATATTGTCCGGCCTCAAATTGGCCAAACAGTCCCGAGTGCTGCAGGATATAGGAGTCATGGGCTGACCCTGGGAACCGTGGAACCACATTCAGAATACGCATACTTGCATCACACAAAACCTGCACATTGTCAGACGGCTGCATGGGTGAGAATGTTCACAGTCTTGGCATGTGCATATATCAATATGATTTGCAAGGGATTGTGGGAAATGCTGTACATTCACACCAGACACAGCGGCTCACAATAATTAGTTGTGCTTGAGTGTAAAGCCAATAAGATATTATTTATGGGGTGATTTCTCCCAACACAGATATGCTTGGTAGCACATAAAACAGGATACTTGCTTTCAGTGTTAAACTTAGAAAAACAAAATCAGGAAAACAACCGTTGAACTTGTCAGGCAATCAAATGAAAAGAATAAAGACCTGGTTGGTAACAAACTGGTCTTTTCTGTAGGCTTTAGCTAATATTTTCTTAGCAGTGCATTAAACAACAAGCAAAACCCACAAAGAAGGGAAAAAACTGTTCTTTTAAGGTTAAATTCTTATATCCTCACATACAGACTCAGAAGTGATTTCCTCAGAGCTCACAAGCAATTAGGTAAGGCTCAATTGCTAGCAGTTACCCAGCTGAAACCCCTTAGCTGGCTTGCTTTCTACTGCGTGGCTCAAATCCTACTTCAGGAGCTTTTCTGAGTAGATTAAAGAACAAGTTTGTATTTCTTTGTGATGGTTGTTGCACTTTGTAACAGAAAATTACCAAAGGAGTTTAGACAGAGAGCAATCCAGGTATTCACAATCTGTATCTAAGACTTCTCCTTCCCCTTCTTCAACAATCATGGGTTCAATATCAGGGATTGGCACAGAGGAATTTCTCAATGGAGCACTTTCAGGGGAATACTTGTTTCCCTGCTGTCTTTCAAGGTTATAGCTAGGGCATAGATCAGTGTTATACCTGAGCTTCCATTGCTGTTAGAGTTCCTCTCTAAATAGCCTGGCCAGTATGTAGTCCAGTTCTTATGTCCAGCCTTCCAATCCAGATCCCGGACACTGGATCTCTCTTCACATACCTTCTGGCACGGGTCTTGGGGTCCCTTCCACGTGCAGCCGTCTCCCTCACAGGTACCATCTGGAGATTCCTAGCCCTGCAGCACCATTCTTCTGGCTTTCACAAGTCCCAATGGTGTATGCTGGCCCTTGGAATGCCTTCCAGTATACGTACTGCTATGGACTCCTTTAGACCTCCCAAAGGCTTTTCTCTTCTTTCTTCCAAAGGGTTTCTTGCCCTCTCGTCCATCGGTTTGGCTTCTGCTTCTGATGATCCTCCCGATGATGAAAGATGTCCAAGATGAGGATCTCCAAGCTGATCCTGAGGATGAGGATAATTCTCTGTAGAATAAACTCTACCTTTATTCTGCTTTGATGAGTTGCTCCACCTTAGCACAGCGCAGCTGTGCTGAATCAGGCCCTGCCCTTTGAGATGAGTGCTTAGGGATTACCTCATAGCCCTCCTGATTGAACACACGTTTCCCCACTTCAGCTCCTCTAATGGCTGTTGGAAACCTGGTGCATTCTGGGACTGGTAGTCTTTTATGGGAAAATTCTGTTTTCTATTTCTACCAGAACTGACAGGTTGCTTGTTCAGAGTCACTTCACCTTTCTAGAGCTCCTTCCTGAGCTATGATAAGCTTCCTTATCACAACATTCAGGGAATGGAAGTGTTTGTGGTTGCGGTACACAACCTCCCTGTTGCGTGGTGGGACCAGGGCAACATGTGTGCAATCTATAGCTCCCATCACATGTGGTATCCCTGCATATCCGCTGGAATGCCTGTTCCAGGGCCTCCCAATGTTGCCTACTGTTGGGAATTGCAATGTAATTCCAAACCCGGCTTACCATGGCCCGCAGTACCTGGTGGAGACAGCGAGAGGAATGATGGCCTACTCATCCACCCACTGCGGCCACTGAGGATTGGAAACAGCCAGAGGCAAAGAAAATGTAGGGCAGCCAGGAGCTTGGCCAATCACGGTATAGCATGTGACCGGGCAGTCAGGGGCTCGAGGTCAGGTATGAGATCCTCGTTAGAGCTCCCGAATAGCCCCTGTGTCCAGACAGTAGAGGGAGACTACCTGGTCCTCTCTCATGTCCTTGAGCATGGGCCTGGGCCTGTAGAGGCGTTGCAGGTGGGGCTGTGCCTCGGCACGCCTATGGCACCATCATTGTCCCACACCCTCTGGGGACCCCCACAGCTGCAGGCTGAAGTTGCAGCGGATAGCACCCATGCTCAGTGCCGCAGCCCCAGGTACATCATCTCCCTCTGCCGGAAACCTGCAGCTCTGCCAACCTTCCGCTAGCGCAACCACCGCACAACCTGCATTCACAGTCTGAGCCAGATAGACATGGGATGGAGGACAGGTGGCTGGGAAATAGGGTGTGGGGCGGGGGCGAAAATCAAAGAAACGATACACAACTGGTGAGCCTGGAATGTCCACTAACAACAGCATGAGCCAACACCCTGCACGTACAGAAGCATATTGTTGCAAGCGCACGCAGCAGCGCGCGTTCTCACAATGCATCACCAAAAATGCATGTATGTGATTGGACATGTTGATGGGACTGAGGGGAGGAGGTGGCATGTCCCTCTGACGCAGCAGGGTGCAAACATACGGCGTTCTACATCTTGCACCACACCCAGAGACCTACATGCGACTGCAACGCAAGACGCGTTCACACCGCGTACACGTAGCGTGCAGCGTCCGTTTTGATGTAGTGTGCGTGATACACATTGTAGGATCCGCATATGCGCATGGGAAGAAGCCATCACACCCCAAACAATGAGATCCTGTACAGCGTGCGAGTATGCAGCAGGACCCACGATGGAGGTTGATGTTATGCACACAAATAGTGCCGATACTGAAGGATCCCAGGACAGTGAGTGTAGAACGCTGTCCTCCGTCCACGGCAAGGCATGTAGGATATGCCATCTCCATGGCACGTAAATGCGTGCGTAAGGGGAATGTGTGCTAAGCATGCGCAACGCGCGTAAAACCACACCTAGGGTACACCTATAAGTATAGCAAACTCGAAATGGCAAACACCTCAGCACACATAACCGCCACATTATGGAGGGTAGCGATGGAGGCTGGGGGGCAACACATGCCACAACCACCAGTGCCCAATTCTGCCGGCGAGGGGTGGAGCGAGAGAGAGGCCAGGCCCATCTGGGGCCCCACAACACGTTACTAGCAACAAGCCAGAGGTGCACCATGGCAGAGACGCCGCAGAACCTGGTGGTGTAGGGAGGGCCAGGAAGAGGGCGTGTGCGCTTCAAGCCAGGAGGGAGATACGAACTAACTTCTGGCCTGCATTCTGTACCACTATGACGAGTGCTGTTTGGCCAAACTAACGCTCCACCACAACCATTTGCCACACGCACTACAGCATTGGGCCGAGGTGTGTCAGGCAAGCTGGTTGTGTGGCGTCCCAGCAGGGGGACCCCCATCCGGTGACGTGGGAGAAGGCCCTCAAGAAAGAGGTACTGAGACATCAAGCGCAATATCCAGAACAAGAGCGTTTCACCAGGGGCCCCCAGCGGGGGCACTGGCGGGGGCCCAGCCACCAGTTGGCACCAACCTGTCCCCTGAAGCTGGAGTCCGCGGCCTGGCAGGAACCGCCCTTGGGCCCCATTTTTACAATTCCATGGCCTGCCCCCTGCCCTGCCCGTTTTTGAGCCTTCAAGGACCGCAAAACCCACCAAGTGTGCCCCAGTAAGTCTGAGTGAGGCTTGTACTGGTGGGAGACCAAAAACCACACCACACCAACCTGTGCAGTGGGCGGTCATGGGGACGGGGGGGTGTGCAGTGCGTGGCCGGCAGAGATCCAGGGTGTGCACCGGAAAATAGGGTCAGTAGAGGTAGGCCAGCACAGGGGCAGGCTGTTGGTGCACGGCCCAATGGGGGGGAGACAGTGTCGATGGTGGGCAGGGGGCCGGCGACAGTGCAGTGGATGTTGTGCGGGGGTGGGGGGCACAGGCACCAACTATGACCCATCTGACCTATGTAAACTTATGCGCATACCGGTGACATTTCTCTCTATGGCCGTTTGATGAAGAGGAGGCAACAGACAGACAAGGACCCTGGGCCGTGCTGCCAAGTGGTGCGCAGTGGCAGAGGGCCGCAGCCAACGGGGGAGACAGCGGGGGGCACAGATACATCCCAAAGGGAGGGCAGCGGACCGGGCAACAGCCTGCGCAGGACAAGCGGGCGACCACCAAGAACTGTCGGCCACGGGGGAGTCGTCTGCGGATGTCATGCAGCAGTCAAGGCAGGATGCGCTGTCAGGCAATAGCAGTGGGTCATAGGGGAGAGGCGGGCGCAATCTGAGGGGCGGCACAAGAGGGATGAAGAGGGTGAGTGTCCAACTGCGCTGGTTGTGGTGCTGCCTGTGTACAGGTGGGGTATGGTTCCCGTCTCACAGCACACAACTTGCCTTCCTCAAGGTGTACGGCATGTACTTGCGGGCAGGTGGTACTGACGAACAACGCGAACAACGCCGGGAGGCGCGTCGATGGCGCCACACAATGGTGGGGATCCTTGCAGAGATGGGGGACATGGCCCACATCAACACGGGCCATAGCTGCCGGCGTGGAGCTAATGGCGGCAGGCCAAGGATCCCCCTCCAGACAGCAGTGGCCCAACGCTAACACCTCCTCTGTCAGCAGCAGTGGCAGAAAGCATGCCACCTGCAACACGGGTGGGAGAGAGGGGTGGCACAAGGAGTGGACAGGGGCGGGGTAAATAAATGGCTGCATAGGAGGCCGTAGCTGATGTCAGGTGTCTGATGCTTGTGGGAGGCCAATGTACGCA